>PVLC010024587.1:0-24592 GCA_004027655.1 Graphiurus murinus | reverse complement strand
CCTGAGTTCAATTCCCAGTACCGCAAAAAAAAGAAAATAGAGATCTGTCACAGTGTAGTTGAGTGCCCTTGCTCATCCTCTCAATGCCAACACTGGTTCAATTACAAGTAGAATATCCAAGATTTATTTTCTTTTTGTGGTACCAGGGACTGAACCCAGGGATGTTCTACCTCTGAGCCACATTCCCAGCCCTCCTTTTATTTTGTATTTTGAGACAGGATGTTGCTAAGTTGCCCAGGCTGGCCTCAAATTTGCAATCCTCCTGCCTTTGCCTCCCATGTAGCTTGGATTACAGGTGTGCATCACTGCCCCTGGCCCATGATCTTTTGCTTCCCCCCAAATCCCAAATTTAGGATGAAATTCAATGGGGATTAATCAATCTTCAGTACTATCTAGGGAAAGGTGAACCAATTTGTGAGAACTCCATTGCCACTATGCTAGATGGGAATTTTAATTTCTGCAACAGCAAAAGAAACACAAATCAGCTTCATCAGTTTACTCTAATGCCTTAAACACTGACATTTCATACCATGATAATTTTTCTGCCTAAGTAATCCTCAGTAGCAGAGCTAGTTTTCAGAACATGACATCAGTGAGATCATATTTTACTGCATTATGAGGAGAAAAGCTTAGGAGATAGCTTCCCAGGCCTGAGAGCTATAAAAAGCTGCTGTGAAGGGAAGCCTATGTAACCCTGCAGTTTGTTTCCTGGGTAACTTCACCAAGGGCTCTTCTGTCACGAGGTCCCATAAAGACTCTTCATAAAATAGAGGCCGAACATAGAGAAAATAGAGGCTGTTGCTAATGGGAGAGGAGACTTTCCAGACAGGTTGATCAGCAGGCAAATTCTCCCCTAAGAAGTGGCAAAGGACGTGGGTCTCACATACTGCTTCTCTGAAAGTAACCTGTCTTCTATTGGATCTTTGTTTATAATTCAGTGAAAACCCTGCCAGAGTTTAAAACTTCAAGTTCCTTCTTGAAGCCCTTGAACTTCAAACCTTAATACTGAAGGCCTGGCATGCTATGGTAAACTCCTAATTGCCTAGCTACCACTTCAGTTCCTTATCCACTGAGTACCAGGGAGAAACAGGATAATTTATTATCATCTGCTTCCCCTCTTGCAGTTTAAGTGTGAAGGAACATCTCTCCTATAAAGTTGGTTACTCCAGGGCAGTAGGAACAGGAAAAACATACACCTCAGGATGGGAAACCAATGCTCAAAGCACTGGGAAATCTGGGTATGGTGGTGTGTACCTATAATCCAGCTACTTGGGAAATTAAGTCAAGAGGATCCAAGTTTGAGGCCAGCTTGGACAATTTATTGAGACCCTGTCAACAAATAAATAAACAAACCCTGGGAAAAGGGTCACCCAATTCATATTATTTAGAGCATGTCAGAAATTTAGATCATAAAAAGCGTAACATTTAGAAATCCTTCCTTCCTTCTTCTTTCTCCCTCCCTCCCCCCCTTTTTGTGGTACTAAGCATTGAACACCCAGGGACATTCTACTTCTGAGCTACACCCCTAGCCCAATTTTATTTTATTTTTTTATTTTGAAACATGGTCTCATCATGTTGCAGAGGATCTCACTGAGTTGCTGAGGCTGGCTGAGAACCTGTGATCCTCCTGTTTCAGCCTCTCAAGTACTGAGATTATAGGTATGTGCCACCATGTGCTATTAATAAAAAATAAGTTGTCACAAATCTGTTTCATTCCTACAAGATCCTTTAGCCCTTCCCCCAGCATCTTTAAGCAAAGCTTTCGCTAACAGAGCTTCCAGGAATTTGCCTAATTTCATATGAAATCCAGAGTAATTTGTACTTTTCTGGTTTCTCTGGGGAATCACCCTCTAGCTTTATAGGAAGTTCCTGGACAAAGACTGTTTCTCTTTAGAATGCTACAATATTTCTGTTATGCCTCACTTTCTGCTACCTGTTACTTTTCACTCCTTTCTTACTGGTCTCTGAACATGCCATCTCCTTTTTGTTTCTCTTAGCTCTTTCAGTCTATCTCTTTTGTCACCTGACTTACCCTGGACTTGTTCTTCTGCCACTGAAGCTGAACTTAGTGTTGCAGGTGAGAAGAATCAATCACCTGCAAACCTGCCATTCTAGGCTCACAAGGTGACTGATTCTTCTTGACTGCCTGACCTTATAACAGTTTTCCTACCATATCACTTAACATATTTTCATCTAGCTTCTTGTCTGTTTTCTTTTTTAGATCTTTCGACTCAATACTAATGTCTTTATTGTTTTGCCCACCCATGGTATATCTGTGCTTTGTAGTGCACCAAATAATTTTTTCAGTTCTAAGGATTTAAACCCAGGACCTCAAGCACGTTAGGCAAGTGCTCTACTCCTGAGCTATATCTCCTGCCCCTAAACAATATTTAAAGGTAAATTTTATTCTATGTCTTGTCTATAGCTATAGCTTTTAGGTCTATTTATTTATTTAGTGGTACTGGGGATAGAACCCAGGGACATTCTACCTCTGACCTACACCACCAGCCAATTTATTTTTTGTTTTTGAATCAGGGTCTCGCTAGGTTGCTGAGAGTCTCACTACTTGCTGAGGCTATCATTGATTCTTCGATCCTCCTGTCTCAGCCTCCAAAGTACTGGGATTACAGTGTGTGCCATCATGCCTGGCTATTTTAGGTCCTTTTTGTTGTTGTTGTTGTTGTTTTGTGGTACTGGGGATTGAACTCAGGGGCATTCTACCTCCGAGCTATACCCCCAGCCCTATTTTTTATTCTTTATTTTGAAACCGAGTCTCACTAAGTTGCGGAGTGCCTCACTAGGTAGCTGAGGCTGGCCGCGAACCCGGATCCTCCGGTCTCAGCCTCCCAAATGCTGGGATTACAAGCGTGTGCCACCATGCCTGGCTCTATTTTAGGTCCTTTTATGTCATCTTTTTGTTCTCACCTGGAATCCCAAAATGGTTCCCATTTAGTATCACCTGCAGATTTCACTGAAAATCCAATCCTATTTAATAGGCTCCTAAATGTTATAAACCTTCCTCAGTACATCATTTAAGAGCTGGAAATATTAAATTTATCAGCTCTCTTGGTTTAAAGTCTAGCAAGTATTCTCTTATCATCCTTTGTTCTTATTCAAGATATGTTAGTTTGAAAAAAGTTTCACACAAATATGTTAGGAATAGGCCAAGTCTTCTTGAACTTCATCATAATTGAAAATGATGATAAAACTGAAGGGGATCTGGGATGCAGGCTTGTTCCTGGGAGCCATCTAATCGTACTTGCTGCTGCTGTCTCCAGTCTCCACTTCCTGGTCATCATCTCCAGATACCCCTGGTTACTTTGCTATTGTAATCTCCAGAGTTGTCATCTGTTTTCTTTCTTTCTGTGTTATCTCCAAAGTTGTTCTCATTTTTTAGAAAATACATGTAGTTTCTTTCAGTCGTCATATATATTTCTAAAGCTACTGGCAAACTCATGGGTATTGTTCAAATGCTCATTCCCTGACTTTCATTAAAGTTTTCTGTGTGTGTTATTTTATGTTTCAAGTTCAACTTCATTGTACTAACTTGGGACTCCTATAATAAGAGTGCTGTAGGCATTATTAAAGTTATTATCTTAATGATTCAGTTCTCTACTCTAGAAAAAAAGTATCTTCCTGATACCTTCATAAAAATCCCTTCAATTTTTCCTATTAACGCATTAGATTTCAATTTCATTTGCTTATTTCTAACAAAGTTTTATTTCTAAAGATACATAAGAACTCTAGATCCCAGGCAGGATCTTTCACAGATGAGAATCTAATGTGCTATTTAGTTAAAGACCAGAGGAAGAAAGAAGTACCACAATTTTTTTTTAAGATCCTGGGAATCTTGCTGTAGGAAATCTTAAAGGAAGAATATAAATTTAACAAGGGGCTCACCTGTCCTCTGAATAGCGATTGGTCAGGCAAAGTCTTTACATTACAAATGTTCTCTGACATAAACCTTCTTGGTACTGGTCTATTTTATAACATGGGCATTTTCTAATTCCTTATTTGGTGCCATTTAACCACTACCAACCTTATAATGACCAAACAATATTTCTGATTATAAATCTTAATGAATATCCATGCTGAAAACTCACTTTTCCTGCAAAATCCGTAAATATTTACTTTAAAGGGAACAGAGACCTAAACAATAACTTGAAAATAAAGTTGAAGCCGGGCGTGGTGGCGCACGCTTGTAATCCCAGCATTCGGGAGGCTGAGACCGGAGGATCCAGGTTCACAGCCAGCCTTAGCTACCTAGTGAGGCACTCCGCAACTTAGTGAGACTCGGTTTCAAAATAAAGAATAAAAAACAGGGCTGGGGGTATAGCTTGGAGGTAGAATGCCCCGGAGTTCAATCCCTAGTACCGCAAAAAAAAAAAAAAAAAAAAAAAAAGAAATAAAGTTGTATCTTAGAAAATAAGATATGGTAGAATTACTTTTTAATTCAGTAATTCCAAGTGTTTGTATGTGTGTGTATGTGTGGTACTGGGGATTGAACCCAGGGTCAATCTACCTCCAAGCTACACCCCAGCCCTATTTTATTTTTATTTTGAAACAGGGTCTCACTAGGTTGATGAAAGTCTCACTACTTGCTGAGGCTGTCCTTGAACTTGCAATCCTCCTGTCTCAGCCTCCCAAGTACTGGGATCACAGGTGTGCACTACCATACCCAGCTCAGTAATTCCAATTCTAGGTAATCAAAAGACATAAAATCTGGAACACAGACAGATATGTTCATCCATGTTCACAGCAGTATTACACACAATAGCTGGAAGGCAAAAGCAACCCTAGTGTCCATCGACAGAAGAATGGATGAATACAATGTGAAATATACATAGAATGTAATATTAATTCAGCCTTTCAAAGAAAGGAAATCCTGACACATGCCATAACACTGTAGTGTGGGTGTGACATGTCCCCCAAAGGCCCATGTGTTAAAGATGAGGTCATGTCCTTTGGTGCTTTTGAGAGATAGCAGAACATTAGAGGCGAGGTCTATTGGGAGATTTTTAGGTCACTGGGACATGGCCCTGAAAGGATTGTGGAACCCTGATCTCTTCCTCCTTCTCTCTCTTTTTCACATCCAAGACATAAGGTGAGCAGCTCCTCTGCCACATGTTCTTGCCATGATGTACTACCCCACCACAGGTCCAAAAGCAAAAGGATCAAATACCATGGGCTGGTTGAAACCTTCAAAACCATGAGTTAAAATGTACATTTTCAGCTGGGCATGGTAGCACATGACTGTAATCCCAGTACTTAGGAGGATGAGATAGGAAGGTTATAGGTTCGAGGCCAGACTCAGCAACTTAGTGAGGCCCTCAGTGACTCAGTGAGATCCTGTTTCAAAAGAAAAAGCATTTACTCTTCATAACTTATTATCTCAGGTATTTTTTTCGGTAATCTGGAGCTAACTTACATGTATAACATGTATGAACCTTGAAAATAATATTACAAATGAAATAAGCCAGTCACAAAAGGACAAATATTGTATACATTCACTTATACAAGGTTCATAGGATATTTAAATTTGTAGAGAAAGAATGTAGTAACATAGTAGCTGCCATAAGACAGAGGGTAGAAGGGAATGGAGAGTTAGTGTTTAATGGATACAGAGTTTCAGTTTGGGAAGAGAAAAAAATTCTGATGATGACAGCTGCAGAATTATGTGAATGTATTTAATGCTACAGAAGTGTACACTTTAAAATGGTTAAAGTGGCCTGGTGTGGTGGCACATGCCTGTAATCCCAATACTTGGGGAGCTGAGGCTGGCACTGGCAAATTAGCGAGACCCTGTCTCAAAAAAAAAAAAAGAAAGAAAGAAAGGAAAAAGCTGGAGGTAAAGTTAAAGTGGTAAATTTCATGTTAAATGTTTTTTTACCACAACAAAAGTAAGATATTGATGTCAAATACCCAATATGTAGTTTTACATAATTGCATTATAGAATGAGAAATTGGGAGTTATAACAAAAAAAATTTTTTAGAGGCAGCCTGAAATAAAAATGACTATGGCTTTGCTACTAAAAATGTGGACTAAAGACAATAGCAGCAGTAGCATTTAGAAGTCTGTTAGAAGTCAGAATCTCAGGCCTCACCCCAGACCTACTTAATCAGATTCTGCATTTTAACAAGATCCCTAGGTGATTCATGTACACATTAAAGTTAAGAGCAGCACTTGTCTGGGCCAAATCTCACCACTTCCTGGCTGTATGACTCTGGGCCAGGTATGCGACAACTCTGTGCCTCAATTATTTTTTATCAGCAAAATGGTGATAATCAGCATGCTTACTACATAAGCTTGCCAAAGGTTAAATGTGCTAATAATGCATGTTGTGTGATGTCTGGCACATTCAGGGATTGTGCTGTGCAGAAAATCTGTGAAAGTTGATTTCAGGGACTTTTCTAAAAATATTAGTCTTAGAAATTCATTATTTTCCAGAGGAGAGGAATGGTGTCTGGCTTTAAGAGATAACTGTAAAAAGGGATAAACAAGAGATAATAGTTTTGGCAAAGTGTGAAGAAATGGAAATAATTTTCTTTAGAAGACCCAGGATAGAAAAACGAAGGTGTCAAATTCATTCCCAATTGGGCATTTTTTTTCTTGTTAAAATATAAAAGAACTATTACTTATAAAATAATATATATATATACATATATATATTAAAAATATAAATGGAATGGAAAGAGCTTTTTATGAGACAATGACATTTTAAAAATATTTTGGGGGCAGCCAGATGTGGTGGCGCATGCCTATAATCCCAGTACTTGGGAAGCTAACACAAAAAGATCTCAAGTTTGAGGCCAGCCTCAGCAATTTAGCAAGGCCCTCCACAACTCAGTGAAACCCTGTTTCAAAATAAGAATAAAAAAGGGCTGGAAGTGTAGCTCAGAGGTAGAATGCCCCTGGATTCAATCTCCAGTAAAACACACACACACACACACACACACACTAACACGAACACTAATACTAACACACACTAGGGGAGGAGGGCTAAAGATGGGACCCATGGTGCACACCTGTAATCCAGTTCTTGGGAGGCTGAGACAGAAGGTACACAAATTCAAGGCCAGAACTGGCAACTTAGTGCTTAGTGAGACCCTGTTTCAGAACAACAACAACAAAAAAAGGATTGGGTATATCTCAGTTGTAAAGTACCCCTGGGTTCAATCTCCAAGTATCATAGTAAAATAAATAAATAAACAAACAACAAACAAACATTTTGGGAGATAAGTTGTATTTTTTTATGTATATTAGATGGAATACTACCTTTAAGCCTAAATGTCATGAATGTATTTGACTGATATGATAAATACCCAAATATCTGACTGAAGGATGCTATGACTTGAACATCCCCTTCAAAATTCATGTTGACATTTAATTTCCATTGTAACAGTGTTGAGAGGTAGGACCTTTAAGAGGTAATTAGGTCATAAGGGCTGTGCCCTCATACATGTGTTAAGGCCATTATCGTGGGAGAGGGTTAGTTATAAAAGGAGGGGTTCAATCCCTCTCCCATCATGCTCTCCTGCCATGTGATCCCTTCTACCATGCTATGATGCAACAAGAAGGCCCTCACCAGATGTGGCCCCTCAATCTTGGCACTGCCAGTCTCTAGAATCACGGGTCAAATAAACTTCTATTGTTTATAACTCATCCACTCAGTAGTATTCTGTAAGAGCTGCAGAAAAGACCTTAGACAGGGAGCAAGGTGAAATCCTGACAAAGTGGGGAGACAAACAAAGGACAGCTACACAGCCACCTGGACCACCACTCTCAGATGTCATTGAGTTCCTAACCTAATTTCTCTGACAGGAGATCTTTCCTTGTCCCAGAAAAGACTTGTGGAGACAGAGAGGATTAAAAAAAATAATATTGTTAAGAAGTGAGGTTGCTGGGCTTGCACTTTACTAGCCGGAATCCCTTTATCTTTCTTGAGAGCCCCCCAGATCTCTTTTATTCTAGGTCAGTAATTTAACACTCTCAGCTCTCAATTCAAAGCCTGTAATGACCTTGCTGTGCTGAATTATTAGCCCAGGATATAGAAAGAGAGAGAGAGGGAGGGGAAAAAACCCTTAAAAACAACAGAGGCCTTTTGATCAGAGCACCGAACTGCAGCTCGCTGTAACTCAAGCTGCCCATTCTTATATGGCAGGAATTAAGGACTCCCCCTGCCAGGCAGGACCCTATTAAAAGACAATAGCTGTTTGAAAAGGGTAAGCAAGTTGATATGGATATAATAGGCCACATATGGGGGCCCCTTTCTACTCTGAAATAAAGCTCCTTCTTAGAGTTGTGAGCTGGGAAACTCAGGATTCAGTAAGGCAGGAGGAGGAACTATAATAGAAGACAGTGAGTAGCCATGCAGAAATGCTTGAAGGTGCTTCAAAAACTGGAACAGCGCTTTGGGGAGCCTACAGAGATGAGCATCAATCACTGAGGATAGAGGCTTTTAGAATGACCAGGTGCTCTTTGGTCTCCAAAAGACCAAAGGGCCTCCAAACGGCCAATGATAACAAAGATTTGGCTAGAACCAATATAATAATTTCTCTACTGGATTAACAAGAATAAGAGTAATAAAAACCCAATAAGCAAAGTAGTAGTCTCTTATAAGAAAGAGCACATCTAACAAAAAGCAATCCTTTCTACCTTTGTTTGTGTATGTGAGAGGTACTGGAGATTGAACCGAGGGGTACTCTACCCCAGAGCTACTCTCCCCAGCCCCTTTTTAAATTTTATTTGTTTGTTTATTATTTTGAAAGAGGGTCTCACTAAGTTGCTGAGGCTGACCTCGAACCTGTGATTCCCCAGTCTCAACCTCCCAAGTACTAGGATTACAGGCATATTCCACCACACCTAACCTTTATGCTTTATTTTAAACAACCTGCCAATATCTTAAACTCCTGATGATTACCACCTAGTGCCACTAAATGTTCTTGTTATCACTCAGATGGGATTTTTATTCAAATTCTGTAAAACAGAGACAGTGCACCCCCAAAGAATCCCTTGCCTGCAAATTACATCCCTCCACAGGACATACAAGGTAAACCACAGGACACAAGATTTCTCAGTCTATTAGCTAACTCATGTTTGCCTATCTGTCACCCCAAATGCTCTGCCCATTAGTGATGATTTTTTGGAGGACCTTAATCCATAACAGAATTTCCCAATCACTGTTTTAGATACCTCTAAGATCCTGTTAATACCTTATAAAACAAGGAATGATTTAAGAGTGATGCAAGGTATTTCAACATATTAATCTGGTTGTTTAAACTCTGAATTCCCAAATTCTTAAGCAAAAATACCAAAAAGATGTTTTTCTTTCCTCCACTCTCCTTTTCCGGAACAGCTCTCCAGTTTCCATCTACTGCAATTAATGGGCTTGCTTGATGGCATTTACAACTAAAGAAAAAACACAAGGTCTTCAACATTTCCTTGTTCCATAGAGTGGTCAAGGTGGCACAAAGTTCATTGTTAGCAAATTAAAAGGTTTTTCTGGTTAAAAAGAGGAGCTGAGTTTCTAAGAGGGATAATATTTATGTATACCACTAAATTAAAGCTCTAAAATAAATACATTACTTTAAAAATTAATATTAGAGATAATTATTTCCATAAAATACTGTATTTCTATCCTGTAATAGACACTATTTAATTTTGAATGGCACCATCATGTAGAACAGGAGAGATGAGCAAGGGAGAAGGCAGGCATCAAACACCATCTGTATTTCTCAATTCACACAGAAGTCTAAACTGGGACATGGTCTAAACACTTTCATTTGGTGTGCAGGACACTTCCAGGGATGAGAAGTAGCCAAGACACTCACATACTAACAAAAGTACAATGACTGGGTATATCTCAAGGTAAAATAACTTGATAAATCTTAAAATATATACATATCTTATATAATCTCACTCATTATATAGAACTGCAGACTCTCAACTCCCAAGTATCTGGGACTATTGGAGTACACTGCCATGACCAGCCCATCTTCACATTTATTTATTTATTTATTTACTTATTTACTTATTGTGATACTGGGGATGAAACCCAGGGGCATTCTTTCTCTGAGCTAGACCCCCCCCGCCCTTTTATTCTTTTACTTTGAAACAGGGTCTAAGTTTCCGAGGGCCTCACTAAGTAGCTGAGGCTGTCCTCAAACCTACAATCCTCCTCTCTCAGCCTCCCAAGTACTGGATTACAAGCATGCACCACAATGCTCAGCTATATTCACCATTTTTAAGGGTACACTTCAGTGGCATTAAATGCATTCATGATGTTGTACAACCATCCCCCACCATAAATCTCCATATTCTTTTCATCTTGTAAAACTAAAACTACTATTAAACATTAACTCCCCATTTTTCCTTGTGAGATTATTTTTAACTACCAATGCAGTTTCTTCAAATTACTTTTTCTTTTTTAGTGTCTTTTAGGTCCTTTTTCATTTGATCGAAATTATTAAATATACTTGAATACAAACAGGGCACACTGGAATACATGTGTAATCCCTGTACTTAGGAGGCTGAGACAGGTTTGAGGCTAGGCCATTTTAGTAACTTAGTGATACTTGTTTCAAAATTAAAAAAAAGTAGGGCTTGGGGTATAGCTCAGAGGTAGAAGCCACCTGGGTCCAATCCCCAGTACCACACACACAAAAAAATTGGCATAAATATTATTTGTAATATTTCCTTATTATCTTTATCATCTATAGAATCTGCAATGGTTACTTATTTTTTATTTATTAAATATATATGTATGTACTGGGGATTTATTATATATAACAAATATGTAATATTTATTATAAATAAATTATAAAAAGAATGGCTATATATATATGTCCTGGGGATTTGAACCCAGAGGCATTCTACCTCTGAGCTACCCTCACAGCTCTTTTTATTTTTTTATTTTGAAATAGGGTCTCAGTAAGTTGCTGTGAGAATCACTAACACCTCTCTCATTTCTGATACTGGTAATGTATGTTATCTCCACCTTTTTGAGATTAGTTTAGCTCACAATTTTTCAATTCTATTTATCTTTCCAAAGAACCAGCTTGGCTTCACTGATATTCTCTATGGTTTTTCTGATCACATTGTCTTCCCCTCTAGTCTTTACGATTTCTGATTTTGATTTTCCTCCTTTTAAAAAATGTTCTTCTTTTTCTAATTTCTTAGAGTAGAAGCTGAAGTTCTGGTTCGAGATGTTCCTCCTCCTCCTCCTTTCCTCTTCTTCCTTCTTCTCCTCCTCCTCCTCCTCTTTTTCTTTTTCTTCTTTGTGGTACTGTTTAACTCAGGGATGTTCTACCTCCAAGCTAGACCCCTAGCTCAATTTTTATTTTTTATTTTGAAACCGGGTCTTGCGAAGTTGCTGAGGCTGGTCTCAATCCTGCAATTCTCCTGTCTTAGTCTCCCAAGTACTGGGATTACAAGCATGTACCACCATGCCTAGCTTGAGATGTTACTTATTTAAAATTTCTTTTCCTTTCTTCTTCTTCTTCTTCTTCTTCTTCTTCTTCTTCTTCTTCTTCTTCTTCTTCTTCTTGTATTGGGGATTAAACCCAGGGGCATTCTACTTCTGAACTACACCCCCAGCTCTATTTTATTTCTTATTTTGAAACAGGTTCTCACTAAATTGTAGAGGGCCTCATGAGGTTGCTGAGGCTGGCTTTGAACCTGTGATCCTTCTTTCTCATCCTCCTAATCCTCCTGGGATTACAGGTGTGCACAACCACACCAGGCAGGAATGGTTTCTTGACTCTAGAAACAGAATGGCCATTGAGCCTGAGCTTGACTTTCAGCAGAGCCACAAGAAACTGGCAGGGAGAGAAACAAGTGAATACACACTGAGATTCCTCTCCTGCCCTTCAATCTTCTGCCAATACTCCCAGTGCCTTTAACGCAAATGGAAACCAGAGGACAAGGGAATCTATGGATTAAGTCTGGATATATCAGCCTTCCAGAGTAGTGAGGAGACTGACTCTTCAGAGACAAACAGAAAATAAACAATGTGGTACTAAAGAGAAATTTATTTGACTGGGTAGAATTTGGAAATATACTAATGATAAGTTCATAGGAAACTAACCAAACAAGAAAAAGAAATGGAGAAAAAGGCAGTTTTGAGGCAGAAGATTGTGCCATATGGTTCAGATATCAACAGTATTTATATAGTTATAAAATGTAAATACTGATTATGGATATAGCCAAAATCATGATATAAGTATATCAAGAGGTTAGAAGGTAAGTAAAAGTACATATGTATAGTGAGGGATGTTAAAGGGAAATAGATTTACACAATTAGGAGGCAATAGATATGCCTGAAATTGAAAAATCAAGAAGTAGCAACATGCCGGGAATGGTGGTGCATGTTTGTAATCCCAGTACTTGAGAGGCTGAGACAGGAGAATCCAGGTTTGCAGCCAGCCTCAGCTACTCAGTGAGGACCTCCACAACTTAGTGAGACCCTTTTCCCAAATAAAGAATAAAAAACAGAGCCAGGGGTATAGCTTGGAGGTAGAATGCCCCAGAGTTCAATCCCCAGTACCACAATAAATAAGTAAGTAAGTAAATAAATAAATAAATAAATAAATAAATAAATGCCAAAGGGCAAAGAGGTTGAATGTACTTACCTCTAAATAACAGGAAATTACATTGAGATAACTGGGGAAATGCTATTTTTCCCAAATAATTCTTATCGAACTATTTCCTCTCTTTAAACTGGATGCATGTATAACTTTGATTTAAAGAAAAGTAAATTAGGAAAAGAATACTCAGCTTAAAGGGCTACTTGCACTGTGACAATTTCCCTGACATTTCATTTTTAGTTAAGATATTCTTCCTCTGGATATTCTTAGCACCTTGAACTTCTATTTAGCTCAAATCACATACAAAAAAATTATTACTGGATTATTTTACTCTGAGTACCCACAATATAGGGGCTATATCTTATTAATCATTGTTTCCCAACATGTATAATAAGTCTAAGCATATACAAGGTATATAGGAAATGTTTCCTGAATTAAATTATCTCAGTCAATGGCATCAACATCTTACCAGTCACACAGGATAGGAAACTAACATGACTCCTTCCTTCCTTCCTTCCTTCCTTCCTTCCTTCCTTCCTTCCTTCCTTCCTCCCTCCCTTCCTTCCTTCCTTTCTTCCTTCCTTCCTTCCTTCGTATTGAACCCAAGGGCACTCTACCTCTGAGATATACCCCTAACCCTTTTTATTTTGAAATAGGATCTTGCTAAATTGCCCAGGCTGGTCTTGAACCTGCAATCCTTCTGTCTCAGCCACCCAAGTACTGAAATTACAGGCATATGCCACCACAGTCAGCTAGGACAGATTATTTCTATGGAGCAAGAATAAGACTGAGAGTTGATTTCTCAGCAGAAACAAGAATATAATGGAACAGTGAAATGATTGTCAACCTAGAATTTACACCAGAAAAAAAACTTCCCTTGAAAAGAAAGGTGAAAATTCAAATAAGATTGACAGACTAGTTAGTAGTCATTTGGTTTTACAGTGATTGTAATTAAACTCAGGGCCTTGCACATGCTAGGCAAGTGCTCTACCACAGAGCTATAAACTCAGCCTAGTAGTTCTGAATCAATGTTTAAGTTCCTTTGACAATTTTACCATGGTTACAGATGTAACATTAGTGAAAGCTGAATGAAAGGGATAGAGGAGTTCTCTATTATTTTTACAACTTTTTTGCAAGTCTAAAATAATTACACACAAACATTAAAAAGGTGAAATAAAGACAATTTCAGAATGGAAGCTCCATGATTTCCCATCTGTCATGTTCACTAATGTATCCCCAGGTAATGTATAAGTACCCAGTAAATATATGTTGAATGAATGAATAAACATGAACAATAGCAGTAACTACCATTTATTCAACATTTAATATATCTTAGGCACAATACCAAACATTTTACATCACTATCTCATTTAATCCTTCCAGCAATCAATTTTATATAAGAGTTATCCAATTTTATAGATGAAGCTAAGCAACCTGCCCATGATTACCTAGTAAGTGGCAGGCCCTCAGACATAGATCTATCTAACACCAAAATCTATATTCTTTTTTTTTTTTTGGCGGTACTGGGGATTGAACCCAGGGGCATTCTACCTCCAAGCTACACCCCCAGGCCTATTTTTTATTCTTTATTTTGAAACAGGGTCTCACTAAGTTACGGAGGGCCTCACTAAATAGCTGAGGCTGGCTGCAAACCTGGATCCTTCCATCTCAGCCTCCCAAGTACTGGGATTACAAGCGTGTGCCACCATGCCTTGCTCCAAAGTCTATATTCTTAACCACTATGTTACAGTGCTTTCATATCACATAAAAATATGTCTCTCTTTTTTTTTTTTGCCTATCTAAATTATACATACCTTTCCAGGTCAATTGGGAAAACTGACCTCCAAGATGCCTTAATTAACTACCAATCATTATTTCTTCTTCTTTACTTTGAATTCCCAGCCTACTGGACCACATGACTTAATGCCATTGTATAAGATCATATATGGTTCACTCACTGCTTGTTAATCCCATTGATACAGAGTACATTTGAAGATCTATAACAAAATTTAATATCTGGTAAAGGATGAAGACATTTAGTTAGAAAAAAACATGAAAGAAATGATGTTCTGAGATGCTTTAATGATCAGGCCTATATTGTTTAATTCTAAGCATCAAATTTGACTCAGAAAACACTACTTTAAAAAGGTTGGTTTTAGCTGATGTTCGGGGCAATTTGGACATAGCAGTGCAGTTCTCTTGGTTGAGTCCTCTTGAGAGGGCACATGTATTGCATAGAAGGTGAAGCATCAGAGGGTGCAGCTAAACAATTATCCCACACATGTAAACTGCAGCTTGTGTGGTGTAAATATACTCTCCCTGCGTGGAACTGCCTGGGTAACATTCTCTCTTTGGGCTCTGTGGTTTCTTGGTACATTCCAACTGTTCAGAGGCTGGAGTTTGGCTCGGCAAGCACAGATAAACAGCTTCCTGGAGTAGGCTGCCAGCGTGAGGAGCAATGACCTCAGCAGAGAAGGTCTGCTTTTCATTACCCTGAGCACATCACTGCTCTGCTGGAGTGAAGAGTAGGGTAGACTTGGCTGACTCAGGTCTCCCATTATACCTTGACTTTTTTAATCTTAAGAGGCAGGGAGAAAGGAGGTATAGGCAGAAGGTGAGGAAATAGACTATAGATGAAGTGGGGGTGAGAAAAGCTTTGTTGGGCTATTCTCTGAATGAACTAAATGATGAGTGAAGTGGCTAAGACTAAATGGCTAATAGACATGTTCAAAATCATCAACTTTTTTATCTCCAAAAAGTGCACAAAATTCAGGATAAGCAAGAAGTGCAAAAAACAAGAGAATGAAAAGTTTTCAAAATCTTCAACTCTAGCCAGTCATGGTGGTCCACACTTGTAATCCCAAAACTTGGGAGGCTGAGACAGGAGGATCACAGGTTCATAGCGAGTCTCAGGTACTTAGGGAGGCCCTCTGCAACTGAATGAGATTCTGTTTCAAAGTGAAGAATAAAAAATAGGGCTGGGGTTGTAGCTCAGAGGGAAAATGCCCCTGGGTTCAATCCCCAGTTCCTAAAAAAAGTTCAGCTCTGAGGTCATTTGAAGAGAAAGAAGACTACTACTTTCCAAGAGATCCACAAAGAGAAGCAAAACCCCCAGAAAACTGGAGCTAAAAGGGAAGACACATAATAAAAACAAATTACAAAGAGCCAGATATTTTATACACGTCACTTCACTTGATTTGCATGACCATCTTACGAGATAGCTACTAGCATTCCAGCAATGATCAGACCTGGAAATCATAACACAAGAACATTCATAAAAACATTTGTTGCTGATGTTGTTTGATGACAAAGGGATGAAGTTAAGGCTATTTCTATGGTTACCCAGGAAATAATGCTTTATCCAAACTGCTTTCATCAGAGTATTCTCTACTGTTGTAGCCCCAGAACTCAGCAATCCTGGGAACCACGTGTCCTAAAATAAATGCACATGCTCATGTCTTTTTCTGATAAAATGTTTTCCATTGTGCTAGACAGCACAGCATCTGATAGTTGAAGAAAGGAATCACAGTTCTGGCCTCAAACAAATTGGTTAGATATGATACTCCTTGAAAGATCCTGAAAAATAATTTGTTTTGTGGCTTAAGTCACTGAATGGAAAAATGTACCTGCCAAGGGGCTGGAAGCTTAGAGACAGACAAACATCTTAGCAAATCATAATAGGAGAGGGAATCTCATCTGACTTTCATTTCACTTTTCTCAGGGAAGAAGGACTTTGCATGGCTGATGAGAGTCTAACTGTCCTTCCTCCTTTCTTCCCATTTATCCCCCCCCTCGCCCCCAATTCCAGTTCATTAAAGACTTTCTGGTTAAGGTGCCAGATTGTGTCATTCTTTCCTGTTCTTGTGCCAGGCCTGTGCCGCCAGCATCATAGATCTTCTAGAGTCCTGAACAAATTGTGGAAGAAATTAAAAGCCCAGAAATATTTAAATTGCTGTTACTGATGAGGTCAGTTTCTTAACTTCTGATGAGCTATTTTACATTACTTATAGCATGACAGATTTGTTAATTCAGATGTGTGTGTTTCTACTTGATCAACAGAGGAGAACTCAGGGAATTAACAAAGTGGTGGTAGAGGAGGAGTATCAAGGCTTGGACCAAGTAAAGATCATTTATAATGTTCATAGATTGAAATAAATCAAGTTATTTCTCTAAGGGGAGATACTTTAGTATAAAGAATTATAACTAAATTTTATATTATCTAGCTGCAAAAGAAGCTCCCATGAAAACAGAAATATTATTACTAGGTCTTGAGACTACTTCAGCCAAGGATGAAGTTCCTTCATTTCCTCTTACTCAATAAGAAGTTAAGTTCTCCTTAACTTGGAGAAGGGTGGGGGTGGGAGGTAGGGTCTCTCCTGACAGGGAGAATCTAGGCCCAATTATTACTTCTATAACCTTTGACTCTGACTGCTAAATGAACCAGGGGAGCAGTGGGCTGTGAAATCGCTTCCTCAGTTGCCAGGTCAAGTGCTGCTGGATGGTTTCCTGTGACCATAACATGAAGGAGCTGGAGAAGAGAGATGGATTCTACACAAATAGGCAGTTCCTTGTATCCTTGATGACCCTGGATTTTTCAGTTTCAAAACAGATTTTGGTGACTCTTAATTCATTGCTATGGCTCTCTGGAGTCCTTTTGCTATAGCATAACTCTGCTAATATAGAAAAGAACCAGAATCCTCTATAGATTTCACAAATGATGGCTTAACAGAAGTGTCTGGGCCAGTAATAGCAAAGACAGGATTGCTTTAATTGAAGGAGAAATCTTTTCCTGGCAATTCTGAGCCTGTGAGAATCCAGATGCTGACAATGAGAAATGGGTAATTTTTTGTTACAATGTGTCAACTCTAGCTAAGAACTGAACTATGGAAAAAAGGCAGGAGGGGGCTGGCTGCAGGGAAGCACTACCCCTTTTGAAGAAGCCTATAATAGGATTAGTCACCATTATTTCACCACACCACATCTTGGCTCAATTTAACAACAATAACTAGGGAAAACATGGAGTAGAAATGGCCCAAAGAAGTCTCAAGTCCATCTCCCATTCAAAGTTGTGAGCCTGAAAAGTCAGTGAAGTCCTGTTTAGTTCTGAGGTGTTTCTTGTTGCCCCAGTTCTCTGCTCCTTCATTACCATGGACACAAGAAGAACCCCAAACAACATTACTTAAATGCTAGATGGTGGATAATCCTAAAACAAATCCACCAACTTTAGAACCGAAAGCTTATGCCCTGATTGTTATGGAGTATGTAGGTCATCTTTCATAAGGCTTAGAAGACCTGTTTAAAAAGGAAGAAACAATCCATATTTTACAATCATGGATTATTTTCATTAGAGTTATATTTTAAATGATATGGGAATATGCACTATTGGGATCTCCTTTTTTCTTCAAGAGTGAATTAATGAAGTCCACATTTCATAGATTTATCCTAATCAAAACAATAAAAAGGTAATTTGATGCTGAAACACTTTTTTTTTTTCCAGTACTGGGGATTGAACTCACTATACGAGTAAAACAAAAAAGGAAGCAGGGGATGGTGGCCCACAGTTGTAATCCCAGTACTTGGGAGGCTAAGACCAGAGGATGTGGATTTGCGGCCAGGACTCAGCTACTTAGTGAGGTCCTCTGCAACTTAGTGAGATCCTGTTTCAAAATAAAGAATAAAAAATGGGCCTGGGGGTGTAGCTTGGAGGTAGAATGCACCTGAGTTCAATCCCCAGTACCGCCAAAAAAAAAAAAAAAAAAGGAAATAACTTCCCAATTGAATTCTGATGGTTACTAGGCCTCCAAATGAAATCAATATTCCATTTATAAAACCTGACTTTTGTTTGGGGGAGGGGGGGCAGGGGCATTCTATCTCCGAGCTACACTCCCAGCTCTATTTTATTTTTTTATTTGGAAACAGGGTCTCACTAGTTTGATGCAAGTCTCAATACTTGTTGAGGCTATCCTCAAACTGTAATCCTCCTGTCTCAGCCTCCGAAAGTATTGGGATTACAAGTGTGTGCCACCATACCCGGCTTAAAACCTGACTTTTTTTTTTTTTTTTGCAGTACTGGGGATTGAACTCAGGGACATTTACCTCCAAGCTATACCCCCAGTCCTATTTTTTATTGTTTATTTTGAAACAGGGTCTCACTAAGTTGTGGAGGGCCTCACTAAGCAGCTGAGGCTGGCCACGAACCCGGATCCTCCAGTTTCAGCCTCCCAAATGCTGGGATTACAAGCGTGCGCCACCACGCCCGGCATAAACCTGATTTATTTAAATAAGCTTTCCGTCTCCACATTTATATTGTATGGTAGCTAACACAAATAGCTTTTATAACTACATTATTACTTTCACTCATCAAATATGAGCAAGGGCTGAGGGAAGCCAATTATCTATAAAGTGGCTTTCTAGGGAAACTATTTAGGGTTCTCCATTCTGAGTAGCAGCAAATAAAACTAATTATCTTTTTTGGACACAGCCACTCCAGATAATCAAGGTGGACAAAGGGAAGGTAAGTCACCCTGTGAGCTAAGTTACTGACTCTCTGATGGGATGAGCCCACAAATTTCAACTCCTCCAAGAGGCCTCTGGCCATCCTACAAATCACATTGCCCTGGTTATATTCTTGTTAGGTACCTTATAACAGTTGTCAACTGTATAACCTTGAGAATGTTACTTTTATGTGCCTAAATTTCTATGTGTGTAAGATATGGATACTAATCTCCTACACATCATGAGTTCTTGAAGATTAAATGAGATAATATATAGTGAAATACTTAGAACGGTGTTTATTAACAATAGCTATTATTATCATCATCAGTTTGTTAACGATCTCTTTTTATTGTTTTTTGGTACTGCAGATTGAACCTAGGGGCATTCTACCTCCAAACAACATCCCCAGCCCTTTCTTATTTTTTGTTGCAAAATAGTCTCACTAGGTTGCTTTTAGTTGCTGAGGCTGTCCTCGAACCTGAGACTGTCCTAGTATTTGGGAGACTGTGATCCTCCTATCTCAGCCTCCCAAGTACTAGGATTACAGGCATGCACCACTACACCTGGCTGAACTATCTTTTTCATTAAAATTCTAAGTCCTAGCTGGGCATAGTGGTGTACACCTGTAATCCCAGTACTTGGGAGGCTAAGACAGAAGGATTGCAGGTTTGAGGACAGCCTCAGCAATTTAGCAAGGACTTCAGAAACTTAGTGAGACCCTGTTTCAAAATAAAAAATAAAATAGGGCTGGGGATGTAGCTCAGAGGTCGAATGCTCCTGGGTTCAATCCCCAGCACCATACACACACAAAAATCTAGATCTATGTGGGTAGCTACCTTATTTGTCTTGTTCTCTGATATATTTCATTGTTAGCACATAATAGGTGCTTAAAAATAATTTTGAGTGAGTTCTGTCCTGTTTTTATGCTTAAAATAAACCTCCATCAATGAAGGTAATCTGTGTACTTCTTTTCCTTGCAACCAAAACAGTCATCATCAAAACTTAACCAAAAAAAGAAAACAACACTTTTTTAACAAAAACAAGACATTTGATCATAAGAAAGAGCCCTCCTGGGCCCACGGACCAGGACCACAGAATATCACTCTTCTATATTAGTATGTGGAGGTCAAGCTCCCTGATGCCACAAGGTTGCAACTATCAATTTAGTCTGTGAAGAATGGTTCCCAATCCTGATAGGAATTCTCAGATTTCAGCCTGTTTTTCTCTCATCATTATTTTCCAAAGTCTTAAAAAGCCACATTTTTCATTTTATCCTTACCACAAGAACCTGGTCACACTCTGCTGTGGTCTCTAAGTCACAGCTACTCCAACCTCAATTTTTTGGATACGCTTCTTTAGAGGGCCTGACCCAGTGGCAATGACTTGGTCTATTCTTAGAGTAGCACCTCTAAATATTAATTCCTTTTACTTTCTTTTCCTGGTTGAAGGACAACACTCAGAGGTAGAGATTACACACAACATAAAAGAAAATCCTCTGGGATTTAGTATCCTTCTTTCAAGAATGTTCAAGGGAATATGATCTACAGAGCTCACAGTCTTAACAGACACACACAGTACTACTAAAACACTTGTGTTTTACAGTTTATCCAGATTTGCTGGAAAAATCATGGTCTTGTTTGAAAACATTAACAACCAACGGGTGACAGTAAAGGTGAGAGAGCAAGCAGACTCGGAGAAAAAAAATCAGTGGAATTTTTTTCCATAGACAATTTCTAGTAGTACTTTTATCATTGTTTAAAGGTTAAATTACCCATCATTAAATATATGAAAATTTGAGACTTGAAACTGTGAGATACAAGTGCACAGTTAATGTAATTTTAAAAAATCATGCTTCCAGCTATTTAGAGACAGTTCCAATTATATTCCCTTAAATGCCAATACTAAAATTTAAATGGTAATGAACTGCTGGGCATGATGGTACACACCTATAATCCCAGTCACTTGGGAGACTGAGGCAGGAAGATTGCAGGTTCAAAACCAGCACATGGTAACTTAGCAAGACACTGTTTTAAAATAAAAAATAAAAAGGGCTGGGCATGGTGGTGTTATGCTCGTAATCCCAGTGAGACAGGAGGATCACAGGTTTAAAGCCAGCCTTAGCTACTTAGTGAGGCCCTCCACAATTTAGTGAGACCCTGTTTCAAAATAAAGAATGAAAAATAGGGCTGGGGATATAGCTCAGAGGTAGAATGCCCCTGGGTTCAATTCCCTCAGTATCACAAAAAAAGTAAAAAAATAAAAAGGGCTGGAGATGTAGCTTGAAGGTAGAATATCCCTGGATTCAATCCCCAGTACCATTATATACATATGTTCATAATTATATATAAATGATGCTAATGTATTATTGATATTAATATATTATATTAATTCTATTGTTAATATTTACATTAATAATTATAATAATATTATATACATATATATTTTGGGGGTAGGCCGCCAGCAACATTAGGCAGGAAAGTGACTTGGAAGCAGTAGAGAACAGTGGTCTTTGTAATACTAAAAATTCCTAACTCTGACCCTTATTAACTTGAAGATCTTTCTTTGTGTGTGTGTGTGTGTGTGTGTGTGTGTGTGTGTGTGTGTGTGTGGTACTGGGGATTGAACCCAGAGGCATTCTACCTCTGAGCTACACCCCCAGTCCTTTTTTTGGTACTAGGGATTGAAATCAGAGGCATTCTACCTCCAATCTACACTCTCAGTCCAATTTTATATCTTATCTGGAAACAGGGTCTCACTAGGTTGCTGAGAGCCTCGATAAAATGCCAAGGCTGGCTTTGAACCTGCAATTCTCCTGTCTCACCCCAAGTACTGGGATTACAAGTGTGCGCCACTATACCTGGCTTTTTTTTGAAACAGTGTCTCTCTCACTAGGTTGATAAGTCTCACTAGTAGCTGAGGCTGTCTTCAAACCTGCGATCCTGTCTCAGCCTCCCAAGAACTGGGATTACAGGCATGTGCCTCCACACCCGATTGAAGGAAATCTTTAGTCATTAAATTAAGAGCTTTAGCCGGGGGTAGTGACTCACGCTTGTAATCCAGGTACTCTCAACTTCCCAAGTACTGGGATTACAAGCCTGCACCACCATGCCCAGCCCTCAGTTACATTTCTGAAATCTGGGCCACAGTTGCTTCAGCTATGAAATGGGTTTAAGAAAGCCAATAATAATAATTATATATATTATATTGGATAGTTCTAATAAACTCATACTATGTCTTATCTACTATCATTCTTTGAGGTATAGGTACTGTTATTATCTCTATTTTATTGATGAGAGAACTGAGGTGGTTTATTATTTTTTTTTCTTTTATGGTACTGAGGATTGAACCCAGGAGAGTTCAACCTGTGAGCCACACCCTCAAAAGCCCTATTTTATTTTTTAGTTTGAAACAGGATCTCACTAGGTTGCTGAGAGTCTAGCTACATTGTCAAGGCTGTCCTTGAACCTATGATCCTCCTGTCTCAGTCTCCCAAGTACTGGGATTACAGGCATGTACTACCACACCCAACTTCAAGTCTTATTTTTGTTTGTTTTAAATACATTTTTGGAGCCTTGATGCTGATTCACTTTTCCCTTCTCAAAACAACTTATGTTAGGCCAATCTGCTGTCTTAGAGATGTATCAGTGTCAGGTATGTGCCACTCATATTATGTAATTTTTAGTTTCCTGGGAACCAGAAACAGCTCATTTGGCAACTAGATCTCTATCAGAACTGTGAAAAACCTTAAGATTATTTTCAAGTATATTGTAGATGAAAAGCTACCTACAGTCAAAAGCATTCTGAAATAGTTGTAAATCTTTCCACTAGTTCTCTAGAGTTCAGTATCAGTTACATAGACCAATGGGTTTCACAATTGGAATGCTAGGCACATGGTATACAGCTTCTTAAAAGGCAGAATATAAAGCTTTACCTCAAAATACAACAGAGAGAGAGGAAAACAACAAAACAATTTTTATATCATGAATAAGAGTAAATAGTATGCAATACTTGAAATATATATATACAGTTATAGAGTCAAGAAATCTTTACTTAATATCTATTATATGCTAAGCATCATGCCAAGTTCTGGGAAAACAAGAAGAAATGATGCCTGCCCAAGGAACCAGCATAATAGTGAAAAGATTTACAAAAGAGGGGGGTAAAATGAAAAAAAAAATCCAGGAAGAAGCATTACCCCCGGAAGAGTCATATTTCACTTGGCAAGGAGCCTCCAGAGTGCTGGTACAGATTAAATGGCCTAGAAACTTGACCCTCAGACTTGTCAGTTCTGTAAAAGCAAGCAAGGCTATTCAATCTCAGTATTTATTCCCTACCCACCTCATTTGCTTCAGCCCACACCATGAGAACGAAATTGCTTTCTTTACTTCATCCTCCTTTAAAAGACTGGGAGAAGGGACTAGTTTTCCTCCCAGAGAGCTTGTTTTCCCAAGAACTTAAAATTCCAATCCATATGAAATTTAAACTGGGCATAATGGTGCACACCTGTAATCCCAGTACCTGGAGGCTGAGACAAGAGGATCGCAGGTTTGCAGCTAGCCTCAGTAACTTAGCAGGGCCCTCAGCAACTTAGTGAAACCCTGTCTCAAAATAAAAAATAAAATAGGGCTGGGGGTATAGCTCAGAGGTAGAATGCCCCTGGGTTCAATCCCCAGTACCCCCTAAAAAAAATCCCATGAGAAAAGCCAGCCATGAAAAATACAGGTTAGACCATTACCAACTAAAAATAAGTCAGAGTGAATATTCTGAATAAAGGAGAAAATGTAAAAACTGTAAGATGGGGCTGGGGACACAGCTCAATGGTAGAGTACTTGCCTAGCATGCTCAAGGCCCCCAGGGTTCAATCCCCAGCAAAAAAAAAAAAACCAAAAAAACAAAACACAAAAACAAAAACATGGACCTAAACAAATTTAGTAAATCAAAGCTATTATAACCATGACCATTCATGAGACATGTCACTGGAACACTGGAGCACCTGTACCAAAGGCATGCTTAAAAACATGTTGGGCAGCTTTCAACCAACCTACCAAAACTAAGCATTCAATGCCAACACATAATAATCATCATGGCGCAGCTCTATTCTTCATGTACCTTGCCTGCTCCCAAGTACCTCCTTTGGGTTTGCCCTATTAGCAAAGCATTCATGTACTTACTATTCAGTGAAGAACCTGGCAATGCCATACTGGCTAATATCCTCCCTGTTTTCTAGCAGCTGGCACACTGCATCCTCCATGTACGTGAGGACATGACGCTGAGCTGCAGACAAAACGCAAGAGAGAAAGAGAAAATTAGAGCAATTTATTTATTTTTTGCGGCACTGGGGATTGAACCCAAGGAGGGGTATTCTACCTCTGAGCTACACCCACAGCTCTATTTTTTATTCTTTATTTTGAATCAGGGTCTTACTAAGTTGCAGAGGGCTTCACTAAGAAGCTGAGGCTGGCCACTAACCTGTATCCTCCTGTCTCAGCCTCCCAAGTACTGGGATTACAAG
>PVLC010024586.1:0-24517 GCA_004027655.1 Graphiurus murinus | reverse complement strand
TGGACATCTGCTTAGCACCATGCTAAGTGGTAGGAGTTACTTAGAAATGAGATGTAAGGTCATTGTCCAGGTCCTAGAGAAGGTTAGGTTTATTTGTAGAGAGAAGACGTGTGCAGCAAATCCTCTGCAGGCAATAGTGATTATCTGAGAGTCCAATGTTCATGGATAGTAAGCTTGGGGGTGGGGGCAGAGGATGTTATCTATGAAGATGGTAGGGGAAGAGCCTGGAGTCGCCCACCACAGCGATGGCTAAAATCAGATACAGGTGGAGGAGGTGTGGTAGAAGGAAGAAAATTCATGTGCTATAATCAGGAAAGTAGAACTGACCTCCTCCTGCACCCTTGACTTAAATGTCATTGGCCAGAAATGTGTCACATGGTTCCTAGCTGAAAGGGAACCTGGGACATTGAGTGGTTTTAGTGGAGTAGCTTGCAGTAAGAGAAGAGTTCATAGGGGTCACAGAGAATAAAACCAGAGCATGCTCAGAAAGGAAGATTAGGAATGGGGTGTGGTGGTGGCGCACGCTTGTAATCCCGGTACTTGGGAGGCTGAGACCGGAGGATCCGGGTTCGAGGCCAGCCTCAGCTACTTGCATTCCGAAACTTAGTGAGACCCTGTTTCCAAATAAAAAATAAGACTGAGGGTGGAGCTCAGAGGTAGAAGGCCCCTGGGTTCAATCCTCAGTACCGCAAAAAAAAAAAAAAAAGAAAAAGGAAGATTAGGAATGGATATTGGGTAGGCAACTGGCATAGTATCAACGTCATGTCTAAGAGTAGGCAACAGCTCCCCTCTCCATGTGGCGCTGTCCTCCCACCAAAAAAAAAAAAAAAAAAAAAAAAAATCCTTAAATCAGGCAGTGTGGAGATGAGTTGTATTAGGAGCTGTCAACAAGCTTTCCTATTACAGACTTGTCAACATCGCACTCATGCCCCATGGAGTATGCAGAAGAATTGGAAGCCATAAAATCTACCACTTGAGCAGTTGCCTCTGACCCTCTTCCATGCATTTGGCTTTATATGGCAATCCTCAGGAAAGCATAGGCCAAGGGTTGGCCATTGTATTGACCAGCAGGAAGTGAAGACTGGCTAATAGCAGAGCTCCTTTTTAGAGTGGGGGGTGAGGAGCAGGATGCTAGAAATTGAACACAGGGGCATTTCACCTCTGAGCTACACCCCCAACCCTTTTCATTGTTTATTTTCAAACAAGATCTTGCTATGTTGCTGAGCTGGCCTTGAACCTGCAATCTTCCTGTCTCAGACTCCCAAGTATGGGGTTTACAGATATGCCCGGCTTCAACAGAGCTCTTGCCATTTACTTTTGAGGCCTGACTGTTTGACATGTGGCAATACTGCTGGGCTAAATTCCCCCTGAAAGGCAAGTTTTCTTGGCCAGGCACCTTGGCACATGCCTGTAGTCCCAGTAGTTGGGAGGCTGAGACAGGAGGATCACAGGTTTGAGGAAAGTGTGGTAATTTAGCAAGATGCTATTTCAAAATAAAAAGGGCTAGGGGTGTTCAAGCTCAGTGGTAGAACACCCCCGGATTCAATCCCCAGTGCCCCCCCCCGCCAATGAAAAGTTTTTATAGAACCAGTAAAACAAGAGGATAAATACAGCTTCTCCCCTTTGTATTCTACTCCATTATTTATTCCAAGAAGAATAAGCAAGACTTTTGCACGTTGACTTACTCTTTCCAAAAGCCTCCAAATGGTGCATGCCTGTAATCCCAGTTCTTGGGACACTGAGAGAGGAGGATCCCAGGTGTAAGGCTAGCCTCAGAAATTTAGTGAGATCCTGTTTTTCAAAATAAAAAATAAAAAGGGCTGGGGGTGTAGCTTGGAGATAGAAAGCCCCTGGGTTAAATCCCCAGCACCAAGATAAAAAAAATGCACATACAAGGGGATAAAATGGGAAATCTGGTCCTCCCTCACACCCCTCTCCTCTTGTCTTGGTCGCTGTGGGTGAACAACTGCACAGAGGCTGTTACCACTGGTAGCCATGGTAACCAAATAATTGACATACCCTCCGAAAGTCATAAACTTAATGAAACTATAGTTTTTATTGCACTTCACCCTCATCCCTGATTAAATCAGATCTGCATAATGTGAAGATATTAAATTTCCATGTTTCTCATTTTATCTCCCCTGCCAATAGGAAAGCTCTGTTGTGAGGAATCCCTGCCAGTGGGCTGGGAACATCATTGCTCTAGATTTTGCTGAAAAATGACTTTTAATAATTGGTGCTGGCTGGCCCACAAAGCAAAGCAGACTTCTGAGAAACAGTTGGAGTCTGGCTCCATGGAGCGACAGCTGCTCTCCTCTGGCAGGTGGAGGTTTTTAAGGAGATCTGGGGGGAGTCATGGAAGAGAAAAGAGATTTCAAAGGAAGAGAGGGCATCAGAGAGACACACTGGTTCAGGAAATGTGTACAGAGACCCCCTCATGTGGGCCAAGCCTGGGGGAGACCTAGGAATACAGAGATGGCGGAGATGAGGTGCCTGAGTGCAAGGTACTCAGGGTATAAATGAGTTCCCATGGGCCACTTCTCCCTGGTAGCCAACTTCGATCCAAAACCAACAGGAATGGGCAGGGGGGATGGAGTCTGTGCTGGGAAAATGATCAGTCACTGTGGAGAATCTAGCAGAGGAGGCCCTGAAGCCTCTGCTAGATTGATTATCCAGGGACTTAAAGATCAATGGTGATATTACAAGAGATTTCCTTTTAAGAAGGAGACAGGTGATGAGAGGGACAGAGCACAGTCACATTTCCAGGAAGGAGTGCCTACTGCTAGCCCCCCTCCCTAGATGCATCCCCCCCCCCCTTAGCTAGTGCTCAGAGATCTTGCAGAATGGCTTTATTGGAAAGAAACTTTATCTCCTTGTATTTTAGTGTCACTTCATCTCAGCAGAAAAGGACCCAGGCTATATGCATGGACACATCACAGTGACTCCCATTAATTTGTACAATGAATATGAGCCAATACTTAAAGTTTTAAAAATGGAAGGAGAGTCTAATAAGGCAACGGTTCTTAACCAGGAATGATCTGGGTCCCCTTCCCCACACCTAGAGGACTCTTGCAATGTCTGGTGACATTTTTGGTTGTCACCTCTAGGGTATGTAAGACTGGCATCTAGTGGGTAGAGACCAGGGACGCTCCTAAACATCTTACAATGCACAAAACAGATCCCAGCACAGAGACTTGGCTGGGACGCCTGTCAGCTGGGACGAGGTTGAGAAATTCAGGTCCAACATTGGAGCTGCCCCCAGAGAGCAGGGGTGGGAGGTCACAGCTGACTCTTAAGCTGGGTCCTGGCTGCAGGGCAGGGGAGGGGAGGTCAGGGCTTAGTCAGGGGAGAGGAGCAATTCTCAGTGGCCAAGGTGTGTCATACAGGAGGCTGGAGAAAGATGGGGCTGGAGAGGAGTCACAGTCTGGTTTTCCACTGGGCAATGTTCATTTAACTTCCTTGCTCTTCTTCCTGTGCCTAAAGCCCCTGTAGACCCACCCTACCCCAACCCCTTTCCTCTCACCCTCTCTTCCTTTAGCTTCTCCTGGCCTCTCCTTTTCTAAAGTTCAAGCACCAGGCAGGTCAGGATGGTGTGTTCAAGGTCAGCGTTACAAAGGTGAGAGTAGGGGAAGAGATTTGAGGTCAAGGCTTCATTCTTTGCTTTTTAAGACTCTTTAGTCAAGGAGAAACTGCCATTTTGAAAAAAGGCTCTCCCTAAAATCAACAGCACCCCTCTAAAATCGATAGGCTCCCTCTACAACTGGCAACTTCCTGTTAGCTTGTTTTTCTACACCTCCTCAGTGGGAGAGTAAAGGCTGAAGCAGCACTTCCCCTCCTAGCCTGAGGAGCCCAGGAAGCTGGGACGTGGCGGAGACCCACAGCTTCTCTGGCTGTCTAAACCCGCATCTGTATATTTCCTGCCTTTTGCCCACTTTGCTATCTCTTTTATAACAGCTTCCCTTGCACTTGACTTCTCTGAAGATGGGTACTTGAAATGAGAAAGTCCTCTCTGTCTTCCTTCAAAATTGGCTTTGAATAAAAACCATTTTCCTGCCTGTGGGACTCTGAGCCTCTGCAGAGCAGCCCAGGGGTAGAGCTCAGCCACTTGCCCCACACGGAAGCAATTCCACTCAGCAATGGTATCACTTTATAAAGGGAAAAGGATATGTCAAAAAATAAAGACTAGCCATGAAAATGCTTAAATTCTTGGACCTGGTTCCTTGATTTTAACTTTCAACAACTATTTAAAATCATTATCCATTTAATAGATGGAGAAGCTATGGGCCAAACCCATTCAAGCATTCTTCCAAGGTGACCAGCCAGAAAATTATTGCCTTGGCATCCTGTTATATAAACCAGCCAGAACCAGCCTCTCCACATTGGCCCCGGGTTGGTTTTTTTTTTTTTTTTTTTCTAAAAAGCTGATGCTTAACTCATTTTCACATATCTGATTGTTTTGAAAATAGCTCAGACAAGCCGATTTGTAGTCACTGAGAGCCTGCCTAATTTGTCTACCACTGGACACCACACCCCCATTGCTGAAAACAGATAAGGCCCAGACCATAAAGACTCCAAGATGCTATGACCCTAGCCCTTCCCTGCTCTCTGACCCAGAGACTCCACACCAGCCCCCCACCCCCAGACTTCTCTTGTCCCCCTCTCTTTCTGGATGATCAGCCTGGCCTCTGGAAACTCTTATGCCAAGAGGGATAGATAGCTCCTCTCCCACGCAGCCCTGTCCAAGCATGCCAATGCAGCTCATTGTATGTCACTGTCTCTCATGATCAGACTTTTTCCCTTGATGTTCCCCAAATTCCTCAAGCCTTTGCTGACACCTTCCAAGTCAGATCTTAAGGCTGAGTCCAGTTATGTCTTCCCCCTACCCTACTCCATCTTGGTTGTAAATTTTCTCAACAAGCGGGATTATACAAGAGGTATCTAGGCAATGATCCTGGAGATGGCCCAGGAGTTGACCTGAAACTGAAGTGGTTCAGTCTCCCAAACCTGGGGAAGGCCAGCACCATCTAGAGAGAGGGAGAAGTTCATCTCTCTAGGCTCCCTCCCAGAGGCTCTGCTCCCAACAGGATCCTCAGTGTCAGGAAATTCACTCCCTGCATGGAAAACACCACATAGCTTATGGCTGTCACTCATCACAACGACACAAGCAGGCACTTGTCTCAGGCAGTACAATAAAGCCATTTAAGGAGAAAATGTTCTTCCCGCAGTATTTTCAAGAAAGCCAGCAAGACAGACGTTGCAATCCCCGGAGCCCCAGACTCATCCAGGAGCCGGCTCTTTCCATTTGGGTAGACTTTGTTCCGTTGGATACGTTTCCCTGAGTACCTGCTGGCCTCCTCCAGCTGTTTTCAGCAAGGGCTCCTCCCAGGAAGCCCCACTGCAGACGCTCAGAGCCACAGGAGGATTCCAGCAGGTGTTCAGCACTAAGGGAAGCCTCCGTGTGCAGAACAGAGCGCACGGCCAGATTGCACGTGGGCAGAGATGTTCTCTCCATGTCTGCTTTAAATGTTGCTTCTGACTTCATCCTTCCAAGAGGGAGATGAATGGGGATGGCCTGAACCACCCTCGAGCAGAGACAAGTTGATTAACCAGATCATCGGTAGGAAGAATTCTTTTTCATTTATTTTTATTTTTTGCTAAGATCTTTAGGTCAGATTTTGGCAGGCCCTTTTGCAATTTTTCCTCTTCTCCTCCCTCGAGGTGGTCCCCACGTATCCCCAGGTGCTGAGCTCTGGAACCATCTTCTCCTAAGGTGGTACTGTTTGCTAATCATGGCTTTTCAGTTCTTCCATGCCCTGTGTATCCAGTCCCCTGTATAAAACCTCCTCTCTCTGTTTGTTTTGTGGTATTAGGGATTGATGTTGGGGCATGCTACCTCTAAGCTACACTCTAGCCCAATTTTATTTTTTATTTTGAAACAAGTCTTGCTAAGTTGCTGAGGCTGGTCTCAACCCTGCTATCCTCCTGTCTCAGTCTCCCAAGTACTTAGATTACAAGCATTTGCCACCCACCCCTGTTTTAAAGACCTCAAGCTCTTTTATTTTCTTGGCTGATAAAGCTCTTAAATATGAGCCAACATTTTTTAGAGCATTAGTCAACGCTTTCCTTTATCAACTCATTTAATGCTAACTTTTTCCCTGAAGGGGGTGCTATTATTATACCCATTTTACAGATATGGAGGCTAAACAATAGGAAGATCACACAGTCAATTGGTGACACTGTTGGGATTGAAGATAAGCTCCAAAGTCCATGCTTTGACTTGAAAATAAAGACACAACAAACAAAACACACAAAAACTAAAGTGATTCACAGAATTTCTGAAGTAAGAACATGTTGGGGCAATGGTTTGTAGACCACAGATCTTGGACTGGGAACTGGTTAGAAATGCAAATCTTAGCCTCTACCCCTGACCTATTGAGTCTAAATGGGTATCAAGGAACTTCCTTGAAAATACATTTGGTCCCTTTGCCCCCTCCACCTATCTCATGGTCCTAGTACCTGGTAAACCCCAACCCTGGCTTGAACCCACCTAGCTGCCTTCTCCATTGTCTGCACAGGAATCCCTGAGCTCTGTGACTTTAGCTAGAAAAGTCTTGATTCAGGTTAACCACTTGGCTTGAAAAATCACAACCTTCATCCTCACACCAGTGGGGCATATGCTGATTTCATCATGAAATCCCCTTCTCCACACCCAGACAGGACAGGTCCACAGAGCTTCCTTTTGGCTCAGACCCTCCCCATTCTCTCTCCTGCCCACATGCGCAATCGGCATCTCTCCTATGCTTACCTGGAACATGTAAATCATCAGACGGGAAATGGTCCAGCTTCCCATCCACATGGGCAAGTCCTCATGCAAATGTATCCATCTCCTTTCTCCCTCCTATTGTACTAAAGAGAGTGCTCCACCACGAATCCAAGCTTAGCCTCCCACTGCTGTCTGCAGGGGTGTTCCCTTCAGTATGATTATCACAGGACTTTGTGTCTTTGCTTTGTCCTTTTCTCTCCCTGTCATCCGTCTTTTTGAATGGAAATCTATAGCTACAAATGCTCATCTTACAAAATGAAGAAAAGTCTAAAATCAAACATCTCATTTTCTACTCATAGAATTTAGGTAAAGACTAAGAGAGGACTGGGGGCGTGACTCAAGGGTAGAGAGCTTGAGGCACTGATGAGATCCTGCATCTGGTCTCCCATAGCACCTCAGGAGGGGTAGGGTAAGCAAAGAGAAAGTAAGTAAATAATTGAGAAAAGAGGAAAATTAATAAAATAGAAAACAATCAATGAAGCTAAATGTTAGTTCTTTGAAAACTGATGAATCCCAAAGTTGGTTAAGAAAAAACAAGAAAGAGGGCTGGGGGTGTGATTCAGTGGCAGAGTGCTTGCCTAGCATGCACCAGGCCTTGGGCTCCATCCCCAGCAAGGGGCTCGGGAGAGAATACAAATTTTCAATATCTGAACTGAAAGATTAATTATCATTATAGATTGCTATAATTACCACAACAGCTCAAATGAACTACTATGATTAACTTTATGCCAACGAATTTAACAATGTAGATGACATGGACAGACTGGTGAAAAAACTCAAGTGTCCAAAATTGATGCAATAATAGCTTTATATTTACAAAAAAATAAAACAATAAAATAAATTTAAGCCTAGCGTGGTGGCAGATACCTGTAATCCTAGTACTTGGGAAGCTGAAACAGGAGGATCACAGGTTGGAAGCTAGCCTCAGTAACTTAGCAAGACCCTCAGCAACTTAGTGAAACCCTGTTTCAAACTAAAAAATAAAATTAAAAATAGGGCTGGGGATGTAGCTCAGAGGTAGAACATTTTCTGCTGATTGAAACACACCAGACCCTGTCTCTCCATCCTCAAACCCCAAACAGCATGTATCTTGGGACTCTGCATAAATGTGGTTCTCAAATACACAAAATTAATTTATTGTGGAAAACTTCCAAACTTTCTCTGTTGGAACGGGAGTTTGACTGGAAAGGGAGCCTAAGGAATTTTCTGGAAGAATAGGAGAAGGTTGCATGAGTGTTAAGATGGTACCTAAGGTTTTTGAATTTCAATCTATGTAAATTTAATGGGTAAACATTCAAGAAAGACTATGAGTAGGTGGAGGTAGAGATGGAACAGAAGTGACAGAATGTTTGGAGTTGTTGGAGTTGGGTGGTGGGTGTGTGGGAGTTTATTGCCGTATTCAGTTTGTGTTGTGTGTACTTTAAATTTCCCATAATGAAGAGTTGTAGTGGAACCGTCATGAAGTTTAATTTATAGAAGGAGATATTGTATTTGTGCATTACACCATTTCCAATTTATGTAGTTCAGATTTGTAGAAAAGTAGAGTACATTTGCATTTCCTTCTTGTCTTCTTTTTCGGTTCATTCTAGCACATTTGCAGGCAGAGTTCCTGCTTGCATTATACTGTAAGCAACTTTGCAGTTTTATAGTGTTTGTGATCATCATTTTTAATGGGTACCCCTCTGGCTTCTTAATGCTGAGACTCAAATTTTATCTCATTATTTTTCCTACATTAAATGTTAGTGCTACCCAGAACAACACATTTCCAGTGTATCCCTCAGGTATTCTCATTCAATTATTTATGGTATTTATTCTCTCCTCATCCTAGAGGGGGGTTAAGGTGGCCTGATACATTTAAAATAAAGAGAAACAAGATTAAAGATAGAGTTAGCCAGGTGTGGTGGCACATGCCTGTAATCTCAGTACTTGGGAGGCTGAGACAGGAGGACCACAGGTTTGAGGCCAGTCTCAGCAACTTAACATGACCCTCAACAACTTAGTGAGACCTCATTCCAAATAAAAAATCAAAAGGCTGGGGTGTAGCTTGAAGTTAAAATGCCCCTGGGATCAACCCTCACCCCCTAGGACCAAAAATATTAAAATTAAAGTTAAAATTAAAAATAGAATCAAAGATACTTAGGGGAAGAGAAATTAGACGCCCTTCTTTGCCAAGGTAAAGCTTAATAGAACACATTTCCTGAACACTTTATGCTGGACAGTGACATAGTGCGTGCATTGGTTGGGGTGGAGATGGGTTAAACCTCAAATGTTAACCAGATGGTAGATGGACGACCGGATGGCCAAAGTAGCCTCTTAGCTGAACTAGTTACTTTTGAAGCAGTAAAATGTTAGGGTATGTCTACACAGTTCCTAACTTTCATTTTAGAAGAGTTGAGTAACCGCAGATACAGGATAGAATCGTTTTTAGTCTCAGAACAGCTGAGTGGCAGGATCGAGGAATGGGGCCCATCCACCAACCAGGAGTAAAGGCCCTCACCTTTGAATTCTTTATTTCCTCCTCTGTAAAACCAAGGGCAATAAGCATCTGCCTTGCATCACACTGTTGTGAAGATTTGTCACAGATTCCAGCATTCGGGTGGGGCCCCTGTTCTGGCCCTGTGGCAAGATTTGACAAGGAAGGCTCTGTCTTGATGCTTGTCTTCTCATGGGAGTAGAGACAAGGAAACAAGTAGGATCATTTCAGATAGTGACGACGTCTATCAAGAAAGTAATGCATGTGATGGGAATGAAGGAAATTTGTGTGCATGTGTGTGTATGTGTGTGCGTGTGTGTGCATTTTAAAAGATATATTTTAAGTGAAATAAACCAGACACAGAAGAACAAATACTGCATGATCTGACTCATTTGTAGAATAAAAAAATAAGGGGATGGTGAAAGACTGGAAATAGGATACAAAATTAAAGGTGCCTGTAGGAGAACTAAGTTCTGGTGTTCATGTGCACAGTAGGTTGACTATAGGTAGCCATGGTAGAGTGCACATTTTAAAATAGCTACAAGAGAGGGCTTTGAATGTTCTCGGCACAAAGAAATGATAAAACATTATCGGTGGTGGATATGCTAATTATTGAGTCGGATCATTTCACATTGCATACACGCATCCAACATCACACGGTGCCCCGCATGTATGTACATTTATTGTGTATCAATTAAATAGAAAACATTAAAAAACGTGGGGACTGCTTCTATGAAAAAATTCTATTAACTGAAGGCAAGGGGGGGTGCACCCTAATGCACGTGATGTACTTTCACAAACATATTAAAGTCTAAACTGAACATGAGAAGGAGGTGGGGAGGGAGAATGGGGCGGGAGTTGGGGAAGGGTGAAATGAGTAACGTGTGCATGTATATCTTTACCAGCTCGTACTTCACAAAGATGTATGATTACAATGCACAAAAAAAAGGGAATCTGAAAGATGGAGCGAAAGATATCAGAGAACATCAACGATGAGTGTTTTAAGGAACAGACAGAAGGACCACCCTGGGAGTTAGGGTGACAACAGACAGACAGAAGATGGAGAAGCAGGCGGGCAGTAGAGCTCATGGCTCCATGCATCAAGGGAAGTAGCTGAAGGATTTCAATGGTGGAGTTTCATGGTGGGGTGGAGGATGGGTTTTCGTGGGGCAAGACTGGAGGCCTGCAGAGAAGTATTAATATTAGGCACTCAGGATAATACTAGCCCGTAACAAACACTCACTAAATATTAGCTGTTTTGAACTGGTGATTGGTAGCTCTTCTTTTTAGGAAAAGAAAAATTAGCAAGCAAGGATTGATACATTTAGGCCCCTTCTGTCCTCGAGGAAATCAAGCTTTGCTCTTCTCTGAGATGCAACCTCCCAGCTCCCCCAAGGTGGCAATTTGTGACGGATGGGTCAGCTTGGCTAGACCTCACTGTATTCCCCAGAATTCCTTTTCCTGGGTGTTTCAAACCTATTAGCGTGGGTCACAGAGCTTCTCGTGGGAGATTTGGAGAGCAGAAGGGAAGTGGCAAGAGTTTTTTCCTCCCATGTATGTTTGTGCAGAATGGGCCCATGGCCTGGGCCTGCAACTGCCCCATCTCTCCCGTCCTCCTGCAGCTCCTCCAGCCTCTGGGCCAGGCACGTGTTCAGCAGTATGATGAACAGTCCTGGCTTCTGCAGGCCCCCCATTCCCAGCAGAGGCTGTTAGAACTGCCCTGGGCGTCGATGCATCCTTGTTGCGTGCAGATCGTGTCTGTGGATTCTGGCACAATCTTATGTTCCTTTGCATCCATCTTTTCAACTGTCTGCCCTTGCACTTTAAGCTCCAGCAGTCAATGTGAAGACGACAGCTATGCAGAGACTGGTTAGTTTCTACAAGGTCATTCTCAGTGTAGGCGATCATACTATCTACCTGCTTTCTTGCCTACCTACTAGTGATTCTGCTTCTCCAATTGATTCCTGATTGATATGCTAAGAGTGATATCAGATTAAACAGAAATAAATATAAAAGAAATAGAATCAAATAGATCCCCGATTGACACCAAAAATCTCTAAGTGTGCTTCAGATGACTCTTCACTGCCAGAGCAGCCATGGGCATATGACAAGCATTCAACAACTATCTTTTTTTTTTTTTTTGGTACTGAGGATTAAACACAGGGGCATTTGACCTCTGAGCTGCATATATCCCAACTCTTTTTTATTTTTTGTTTTGAAACAGGGTCTCACTAGGCTTCTGAGAGTCTCCGAAAATTACTGAAGTTGACCCCTGTGTTCCTCCTGTCTCAGCCTCCAAAGTACTGGGATTACACATACGCCATATGCCTGGCTTCAATGAGTATTCTTGACAGAAGATCTGATTCAGTTCTGGGTCAAGAAAATGAGGTATAGATACACAAGGGAATACTATTCAGTTTTTAAAAAGGAAGTACATCATGTCACTTGCCACAACATGAACGAAACTGGAGGGAATTATGCTAAGTGAGATCAGTCAAGGCACAGTAAGACAAATACTGCATGATGTGATTTATACGTGGAATCCCCCCAAAATCGAATTCATAGAAGCAGAGACTAAAATGCAATTGCCAATAGTTGGAAGGAATAAGGACACACCGGTCAAAGGTCACAAAGCTGAAGTTAGGAGGAATAAGTTCTGAAGATCTGTTGTACTACATGGCAATTACAGTTAATAATAAATGTATTATACTCTTGAAAGGTGCTAAGAAAGTAGATTTTGAGTGTTACCACAAAAAATGATAAGTATATGAGGTGATGGATAAGTTAATTAACTTGATTTACTCATCTCACAATGTATACATAGATCAAAACATCCAATCGTACACCATAAATACATGCACAATCTTTCATCTGTCAATTAAACACACTGAAATATACCCAACGGAATTTTACTCAGCCATAAAAAACAAAATCATGTCATGTGAAGGAAAATGGATGGAACTTGAGAATATTATGTTAAGCAAGATTAGCTAGTCTAAGACAGCAAAGAGTGGTATGTTTTCTCTCATACGGGGAAACCAAATAGAGATTGGGAAACAAAAGAGACCTCCGGTACAGGAGCAGAGACTCCAAAGGAGGGGTGGAGGAGAGGATAGAGACGTAAGGACGGTAACAATTTAAATAATACTATGAACATATATGAAATTCCCAATACTGATCTCAATGATATGCACAGTGAAGAGGAGGGAGAGGGTGAGCTCTGGAAGGAAATGCGCCACGTGCTGTGTGAATGTATGCTCCCACCACTCTGTAGTCAGTATGATGCACAATTACAACTCATATATGAATGCCTGACTCAGCTTTAATTCCCTTGGCGGACAATAACTCGGGTTGTCTGTGAACTTCACCAGGGCTCTACAAAAGGGCTCTTCCTATGGCCCATCTTAGCCAGATGCACGCAGACGAGGATCGGTGTATTTAAGAAACCACAACTCGCTCCTGTCTACAGAGTCAAAGGTCAAGAAAGATCAATCAAGGCTATTAAACACCCATCATTTTCCTGGCTGCTCATTCCAAGAGGTGGTAGGTGGTCACAATTACCCAGGAGGAAAGAGCAGCGTTATCTCCAGCCTGTCTGCAGGTCTTGTAAAACTTTGACCCGAGAAACTCATATTTGCAATGTAAGCAAGTCCCTGGGGTGCGGCTGCTGATGAATTGTGCCACAATCTAATTGCAAGCTGGGTTTACAGTTTAAGGAGTATGGAGGTTTGCTTATTTTGAAAATAGAATAAGCTGTACCTGGATTCTAGACAGATAAGGCCATATGTGAAAAGCCAATAAATGTGAACAAATCTGCAATGCAAGCACTGAAGTTTATTAATTCATGAGGTTCTGAAGTCGCTTGGTTAACAAAAACACCTTTGGTTGTTTTCTTCACCATAGGGTTCAAAAGTCAGCTCTGCAGGGCCATTTCCATCATCCAGTCAGAAGGTAGCCTGGGGTATACAATGTCAAAGGAAGTTTATTTAGTTCATAGTTCCAGAAGTGAGGATCCTAGGCACCTCTATGAAAGGCTCTCTTTATTTCCAATTTAATAGCTCTTCTTTCATAATTATTTTTTGCTAAAAGAGCCCACATGTTCTTGGAGTTGTGATGTCCCAACCCCAGGAAGTGAGTCTTGAAATAAGTCTGTCTGGAATGTTCTGGAAGGGTTCTTTCTTTGTTGCTAAGAGATCTATTAGAGGAAAGAATGTTTTTTTGTTTGTTTCTCCTACCTTACCTTACCTCTTGCAATCTCTCCCAGTCCCTGCCTCTCGTGTTTGAAGGCAGTCCTGATGTTCCTTCATAGCTGTATCAGCCATCTTCCAACCATGGGAATTTGGAGCTGCCTTGATGGGGTTGGCAGAGCAGAAGGATCGGAAGATTCTGAGCCTGGTGGAGATGGTTGGACCAGCCCCAGGCTGCCCTCCTACAAACTCTGTGGTTTGTGAGATAACTCACAAAGCCTCTGCAAACCTGGCCTTTAGGTTCAAGCCAAAGCCACTCCTAACTGATTTTAACCTTACTTTCCAGATTCATGCTTTGGGCAACTATATTATAGAATTTGATGTTGCCAGTTCTAAAAGTCGGGTCCTCTCTGAAAGATTCTCTTCATTGTCAATTTACAAACTCTTCTTCTACATTTTAACAAATGTATTTTTTAGAGGGGGCTAAAATAGCTTAATAGCTCTTGGAGTTGTGATGTACCAAGTCCAGGCAATGGATCTGGAATCCAGTCTGGTTGGAAGGTTCTGGAAAAGTTATTTCTTTGTTGCTAAGTTTGCAGAAAATAATATAACATCCATCCATGTATTCATTGCTGATACTTGACAGATGTTAACATTGTACTTTAGATGTTATAAAAACTTTACAGGTCTTTCTTGGGGCCCTGGCTTGTTTTTTGTTTTGTTGTTTTGACACTAAAGTTATATCAAATTTTGTATCTGGGAGTTACAGGAAAGCAATTGCTCCATCCTTTAGTGATGCCCAAACAATATCATCAGACTTGCCACTTCACCTAACAATCAACTCCCAACAAGAGTAAACTTGTCCATGGGATAACTAGAATGCATAAAGTTTGTGTGGTCATGAAATGGATCCATGCAGCCAGCCATGCCATATTCACATTGGCAAGGGAACACACATGCACGTTACAGCCAGCTTTTCAAGAATTAAATCAAGACACACAAAGCAATAGAAATATATCATATGATCCAGGCAAACCCTCAAAGATAAGACTTGCCAATTTATCTGAATGCTTGTGAGTTCCACAGTTCATTTTCTGACAGCTGCTAAGCAAGGGTTGAAAACTCTGAACAGGAAGGAGGAGGTGGTTGCCATCTGTGGCCACGACTTGATCCCTCAGATTTCAACTGCCAGGGATAACTCCATGGGGCCTGTATTTTTGTTTTCAATTTTTAAACATAGTTTATTATAGGAGATTCAAACACACAGACGATTGCAGAAAATAATCCAACCTCCATCCATGAACTCATTGCTGATATTCGACAGATGTTAACATTTTGCCATTGAATTCAGGTGTTATAAAAATAACACTTTACAGGTTCTCTCAGGCCCCACATTATCCTGTCTCCTTATTGTTTTAATTTGCATTTCATAGAGCATGTTTTTGCAAAAATTAGACCACCTGTGCCTCTAAAACTTTATCCATATTTAGGAAGCTATCAAGTAGAAGTCTGTTTTCAAAACATACTTTGGTTAGCAGAGGTAAATGAAGATGCTCCTTGGCCCCTACAATTCTTTGTTTCCTTCTAATGCCTAGAGTAATCCACATTTCGTATGACCACCCGAACCACTGAGAAACACCTTTCTCCCTGTGTCCCGTTTTCTGATTACCTGGATCTTGCAAGTCTCAAATGATGTATCTGATTCTTGGAGTCAGTGTTTGAAGCAATTCTCAAGGCTAGCCTTCTGGGAAGGATATGATTTAAAATAGCAAGATGTCAGCCTGATTTTCAACCTCAGGTTGGAGCTGAGTGTGTTAGACCCACCTACCTCAACTTTCTTATGCTGTTTTACTTGGAGACGGAGGCCTGGGTGCATGATAATGTGGGGACTCCCTCCTGGTTTTGAGGGTGCAGGCATGGAGACCCTGTCCACATCCTATACGTCCACCTCGCAGGAGCTGCTGCCACATCCTGCCTCCTTCCTGAGTCCTCTGGCTGGTGTTTCCAGAGCTGTCCTCTGCCTCCTCCCTGGCTTGCACCTACCAATGAACTCACATTTCACTACATCTCTGACTTTCAACTTGAGTGTTACCTTCTTGGCTCTCTCTCCGCCTCCCAATTCCAGCTCTCAAAAATCCTGTCCTGGCAATAGTCCTGGTATAAACCTTTCCCAGAAGCCGAACTTAAACTGCTGCAAGCTTACCTGGGGATAGAGACTTAAGCTTTCCCATGATGTCAGTAGTCATCCACTGATTGATTCATTGATTGATTGCTTTTTGTGGCACTGGCAATTGAACCCAGGGGCATTCTATTTTTGAACTACATCCCCAGCCCTGTTTTATTTTTTATTTAGAAACAGGGTTTTGCTAGGTCTCTGAAGGTCTCACTAAATTGTTGAAGCTGATCTCAAACCCTCCTATCGCAGCCTCCCAAGTCCTGAGATTACAGGCGTGTGCTACCACCACACCTGGCTCTTCCACTGATATATGAAATGCTATTACAATAAATTCTAATTTGGATTACGTGAGGTTTCCACTTCAATGATGCAACACAAGACTTTTCTTCTTTTACTACGGAAGGACACAGCGAGATTAGCCATCTATGACCCAGGAAGTAGCCCTTGTTGGCAAATGAATCTGCTGTCATCTTAATCTTGTACTTCTCAACTTCTGAAACTGTGAGAAATAAATCTCTGTTTTTATAAGCTGCCTAGTCTAAGGCATTTTACTATATCAGGCTGAATGAACCAAGGCAAGTTCTCACTGACAAGTTCTGTACCTCAACCCTACTGTATTTATCAGATTTGCAACTTAATTATTTTCTCCCTGGCTTATTATCTTCCCAACTAGACTTTGTAAGAACAAGTAGAGGGGTCATATACTTCCTAAATTGGCATGTGTTTACCCCCTGCACTTGGAAATAGGAGTTTTATGGGAAAGAAAATGTTGGGGTCTCAACATTTTCCTCGCAATGTTTTCTAAACATTTCCTATTATTGTATTGCATTTATCATTAAAAGAAATCTGAGATCAACTCAATTTCTTTTTATTTTGGAATTGTTCATTCTATGTAGCCAATGGTAGGTGTTATAGGGTGATTTGGTAGGTTAGCATAAGTAAGGCCATCTTACGAGAACAGCCATGTAATGTTCTAGGGAGGAAAATTACCACCCCACCTGTGGGTAACTGAAGCCTGGGAACAGAAGACAAGCTAGGTCACCATGCCCCTCTTGAACTCCTGCCCAAAACACGTATCCTGGAGTCGTTTGTTTCAAATCTATGAACCGCATAGGGGGACTTTCCACTATGCAGTAGCCAATCAATGTAAAGGTCACATATCCACCCCCCTCTTGTGTATAAAATGTCCATGTTCATGAGGCTCAGGATCTCTGCCTGCCCAAGTACTGTTTTGGGTATGGCGGGGGCCCAGATTCGAATCTGAAATAAATTTTGTTCGTAACTCCCCGCTGGTCTTCTCATGAGTTTACTCGCTAACAGTAGGCTTCTTTATTTTTGAAATAACTTGTCACTAAAATATGATTAGCATATGAATATGCTAGTCTATGCATTTAATATATGACTGAAATATAGCTAGCTAGATGTTTCTTTTTGTTATTTTTTGCCTTAGAAGTGGTGAATTTGTTTGATGCATAAATTTAGATCTTCCCTAAATTCTAGGAAATTTTCATCTACCTGAAAATATTTTTCTTTATTTTGTTCCCTTCTATAGTAATGCTTACTATTCCATATTGTTAATCGTCCCTACCTACCCTTCACCTGTTTATATCCATCTCCTTGTTCTCTTTCTTTGCATCACAGGCAATTTTTATCAAAACTATCCACATAATATAATCAATTTTTGCAACTCTGATTTTTCTCTTTCTTGCTTCTAGTTCTTGCTAAAAACTCTGAAATGAAATTATTTCTCTCCCACTTTGTTCTTTAAATATTCCATAAAACATGTCTTCTTAACATATTATCTGGCCATCTTATTTTCACTGAGTCTGCTTTAAGAAATCCTGGGTAGGTATAGTGTAAATATTTTTTGATTCCTAATGATTAATGTGGCCCTGATTCCTTATATATCATTTGCATGGCTTGTTTATGTCTTTAATGCTTTACATATTAAAGTAGGCACATATTATTTTCATTTGCTTTGCTGTTTACCTTTTTTTTTCAGATTGATGAAGGCAAATCATTTCCACTAAACTGAATGATGGGCACGCATGGGCCACTCTATCTACCTGCACCCTGTTGGTTCAGATCACTAGCTCAGTTATCTAATGTCCCAAGAGAGAGAGCAAAGAGAGCAGAGGCCAGGGCTACCTCCCTCTCATGGCAGGAGAACTCACCTGTGTATTTTATTTTCATCACGCACATTGAGACTTCAGAATGAGGAACGCGCTTACTCCATAACCCTTTCTGTGTGGACAAGCTCTACTGTGCATAAATCACGCAGCGGTGTCTCCTTTCTGCTCCCTGGGGGCTCACACTATCCCTCTGGTTTGAAAACACTGTTTGAATATGAAGCCATCCAGTCCCTTTAGTGAAAAGCTTTGCTTTCTGTGATCTTTCTCACTAGTGAAGAACTAGGTAACAACAGAGGAATCCCCAAAGATCTCTTGTTGGGCTCTTTCTTCAGACCTCCTGACAACATAGGGGTTTCTCTGCTTCCTCTCTCACGAGTCACCCACACACACCAGAGGAAGCCAGGGCCACCTTAGAGGAAGGCGGTACCATGAGCTTCCTCTAAGGGCTGCACTGCCATCGCAGGTAGGGGATCTATCCACTGATTCTTTGCATCTGTCTGGAGTTTGGCAAAGTCTTCTCTTTATCCAGAAGCAGCCATGCACAGTGGTTGGTGGATATCAAGCGTGTCCTGGGTACCATGCCCTTGTTTCTGCCCTCAGGAGAGTTTTGGAGTTTTCTCTTTACTGATACATTTGCCTAGTAGTTTAGGTCAGTTTCTGGAATCGAGAGTTCAATGCTCATTTTTAGTTGAAGTTATTCATTTTACAAGCAGTCTTTTAATGTTCAGTAATTCCCTATCACAGTGAATTAGACCACGTGGTCTTCAGCTGTCATCTCTCAGCTCTACCCGTTGTGATTCTAGGTCTAGGACTCTTCAACCCACAACCCCAGCAGCAGGCTACCCACCAGGCTTTGCTAACAGGTTGGTTACCAAAGGGAACCTGGAGGAAGGACGTGAAACACGTGTCTTCATGCTTGCTGCTGAATCTGTCAACATGGCCACAGCCGTGGTCTTTGTCCAGTTAGTTCTAGTACCCTCCCCCCCACGCCACATTCCTAAAACCAGCCTCATTATGCTCCCTGCTCTTGTGCTACCTGCCTGCATCCAGGAGATAACAGTTCCCGTCAGACAGCAGCCTCACTGCTCTGGGTACCCTCCTCTAAGCTCCATGGGGGCCTCTTCTGAGCTGCACAGGCACAAGACATCCTCTCCTTGCATAAGCAAGGGCCCAGCTTGGCAGGCCTCCTCCTGCAGGCCCTGGGACTCTAGGACCTCCAAATTCTTTCTTCGTTTCCCATCCATAGAGGCAATAGCCGACTCTTCCTGTTGTTTCTATATTTTTTGTCACCTCAGTGTTACTAGCTGCTATGGTTTGGATCTGGGATATTGGCCCAAAAGTGCATGTGTTGAAGCCTGGTCTCAGAGGTGGGGCTTGGTTGCAGGAAGTGGGTCACCGAGGGGTGACCTTGAGGACTATCTCTGTTCCTAGGCCACTCCTCTCTCACTCTCACTCTCACTCTCCGCTTGTGGCTGCCATGAGTTGAAGAGCCTCCCTCCCTCATGCTGTCATGATGTTTCTGTCTCGGAGCTAGCCAAGCATGGACTGAACCTCTGAAACTGAACGCTTTTCTCCTTTAAATTGTTTGTGTCATACGTTTTGGTCACAGTGAAGAGAAAGCTCCCTAAAACATCATCTTTTATCTTTACAGTCTTCCAATGCCTATTTACCCAGTTCTTTTTATTATATCCCCTCTGTTAAAACAATTGGTATTGATTTCCCTTTCAGACTAGACCATCACTGATGCAAAGATAGAGCAAGCCCTCACAGAGCTCGTCTGTATGAGTTTACTAAAGAGTACAGGCAAGCAAGGTAATGAATGCAATATAGGATAACAAATGTTCAGTAAAATAAACATAGGGTGACACGGAGCCACAAAAAAGAGAAACCCAAACTAGTAGTTCATCTAGTGGCATTGAACTGAAACCTGGGGGGAGGGAGGAGGTCAGCAGGAATGAGAGAAAAATGAGGGGTGTTCTGGATAAAGTACCAAGAGAGAACAGAATATGTTTGAGTCCAATGGGTAAGAAAAACAGAGTAGCTGAGAGGCAGAGATAAGAGAGAATATGGTGTGAGCGACATTGATACTGAGTTGCTGGAGCACACAGGTGAGGTTTACAGTATCAGGCATGAGTCTATAGAGGTAAAAAGATGCCAGCTCAGGAATGACCTCATTGTAAACCATTCAAAGAAGTTCATGGGCAACAGGGCGCCACTGAAGAGTTTTGAGTCAGGAGGTAACTTGATCGGATTTGCTTGTCAGGTAGATGGATTCGAAGGAATAGGAGGGATGACTGGAACCAGGGAGACTAGATGAGAAGTTGTTCTGTTTATCTAAGTGAGAGATGCTGTAGCCTAAAGTTAGGGTAAGAGAGGTAAGGATAGGGAAAAAGAAGATAGGTTTGGGGGACACAAAGAAGTTAGAAACAACAAAATTTACATATGGTTTGGATGAGATAGGTCAGGCAAAGAGAGAAATCAGGGATTCATTCATTCAATAACTATTTTATTAGCCGGACGTGGTGGCACACACTTGTAATCCCAGCATTCGGGAGGCTGAGACCGGAGGATCCGGGTTCGAGGCCAGCCTCAGCTACCTAGTGAGGCACTTCACAACTTAGTGAGACTCAGTTTCAAAATAAAGAATAAAAAATAGGGCTGGGGCTATAGCTCGAAGGTAGAATGCCCCTGAGTTCAATCTCCAGTACCGCCAAAAAAAAAAAAAAAAACTATTTTATTGACATGATAATTTTACATGTTTATGGGATACAGTGTGTTTATTCAATACATATGTACAATGCATAATAATCAAATCACAGTAATTGGATTTTTTCTCTTTAAACATTTATCATTTCGTGTATGTGTCTATTACTGGGTATGAACCTAGGGGTTTTCTACCTCTAAGCTACACCACAGCCCTATTTTATTTTTTTTAATTTTGAAACAAGGTCTCTCTAAGTTGCTAATGGCCTCGCTATGTTGCTGAGGCTGGCCTCAAACCTGCAATCCTCCTGCTCAGCCTCCCAAGTACTGGGATTATAGGTGTGCACCACCACAACTGGCTAACATTTTCTATTTATGTTAGGAACCTTCAAAGTCCTCTCTTCTGGTTCTTTATAAAATACATAATAAATTGTTGTGACCTACTATCCTATAGAACATTAGAACTTACTCCTCCTGTGAAATTATATTTTGTTACTCACTATCCCTATCCCTCTCTGACAACCCTCCACACAGCTATTTCTTGATATATACACAATATCATATATATGGAGATGTTATGGATACATTGATGAATAGGTGGCATTCAGAGTTTTTGGCTTGGAGAACTTTGTGGATGACCAGTGCTGTTCACTGAGTCAACAGTGTCTCTTCAAGTCAGGTCAAGATGGCTTCTGAGTGAAACACCTCTCCTCAGGCGCTGGGAGCTCAAATCAAATCTGCCATAAAAGTAGCTTCTTGACGGAAGAAAAAAAGCAACAAAAAAAGCGAAATTTGAACTACAACTAAAGAGACCCCAGAAAGCCGACCAGGGAGAGCAAGGGAGCCCGACTGCACGGCAGTGGCCCCAAGCTGCGGAGCCATGGTGGCTATTAAGCTGCAGCCTGACACGGGGTCTACTAACACCGCTGTGGACCCAGTGACCAGGCGTGGAGTAAGCGACTCCAGAACTCCACATCCTAACCAGGCGGTGGATCTCTGCATCTTCCACAGAGACAGGAATGTGTGGGATGACAGGCATAAGCCCCCGGGGGACCACCCCAGCTCCTCTCCCTCCAGAGCCGGAGCAGCGATCAACGGCACTGCAGAGCTTGAATCAAAACTGCCGCAAACACAGCTTCTTGATGGAAGGAAAGAAAAGTAAAGCAGCAAAAGAGTGAACAAAGCAACGAAAGCAGCTGAACAGAACCCAGGGAGAACAAGGGAGCTGGCATGCGCCATGAACCAGTGGCCGCCATTTTGCAAACCACCATTTTCCAAGCCACCATTTTGCCAGCCACCCAGACCTTCATCGGCCTCCTATGCCCCCAGCGACTAGAAGTGGAGTAAGCAACTACAGAACTCCACACCATAATCAGGCGGCATAGCCCCACAGGATCGACAGCAATCAAGAAGACCTGGGACAACCATCTTAAGCCTGTGCCAAAGATACCCAGCTTATCCCTCCCACCGGAGCCAGAGCAGCAGGGATCTGTAAGTTAAATTTCACCCCCCGGGGGCGGGGGCCCCTATAAAAAGGACAGACTCAGTCACCCACCCTTCTAGTGATTAGATAAGAACAGAAGTGCGGTAAGAACCCAGTGCACACAGGGCATAAAGACCTTCCAGGCACACTGAAAATGCCCAGCATTTAGACTGCACTCCTGCCACCAGCAAAGGCAGAAAGAGAGAGAGAGAGAGAGAGAGAGAGAGAAAGAGAGAGAGAGAGAGAGAGAGAGAGAGAGAGAGAGAGAGACACGCAGACAGGCTCTGTGGAGAGCTCAGAGACACAAGCTTACAGAGGGAGAGGCATCAGTGGAACACCCTGCCTGCACTGATGTAGCAAATAAAAATGCCAGTGACACACTTGAAAATTTAAGCTCTGTATTACAAAGTAGCAGGGTTTTTGTTTCTTGTTGTTGCTTTTTGGTTTGGGTTTTTTTGTTGTTAATGTTTTGTGTGTGTGTGTGTGTGTGTGTGTTATGTTTTATTTGTTTTTGCTCTGTTTTCGTTTTGTATTGGCTTGATTTATTTATGTTTGTTTGGATGATTGGTTGCTTTGTTATTTCTTGCTTAGTTTGTTAAATCTCCTCCTTATCTCTTTTACAAGCTTCCCTCCCTCTCTCCCATCTCCCTTTTCCTGTCCCAATTATTTCTGACTCTGAATGTTGTTTTTGCTCTTCACCATATTTAATAAATGAGAATTAGACCTTTTTTTAAAAATAATTTATCCTCACAAAGCCTTTACTGAGCAAAGAAGACATTACCGAAAATTATGTAGATGGAAGGTTTGCACTATTTCTAACCACAACAAGGAACTTAAAAATCCCTGTTAAGTATTTCAGTTCTAGTAAATCTCAGATAACACCAACATGAAAGGAACCGTTATCTCTAGTACTTACCCTTTCTTTCTCTCCTCTTTACACAATGCCTGATTCCATGCCCCTTTTCCAAAGGGAGGAAAACAACTTCACTCTTCCCTCTATTAAGAGAAATTTAACTTTGTATATACCTTCTATCCAGCATTTGCATACCCAACCCCATTATGGCATGTCTCAGTCCATTTTCTGTTGCTATATCAGACTACCTGAGACTGGATAATTTATAAAGACTAGAAGTTTATTTGGTTTGTGATTCTGGAGACATTTTCTTGACTTCTTGTGAAGGTCACAAGCTGCTTCATCAGCTGGTAGAACACAGAGGGGCAAGTGGGTGCCTGTGCAAGAGATAAAACCCAAGGGACAGTCTCTCTCTCTCTCTTTTTTTTTTTTTTTTTTTGCAGTCCTGGAAATTGAACCCAGGGGTGCTCTACCACTGAGATATACCCCCAGCCCTTTTTTTATTTATTATTTTAAGATAGGGTTTCACTAAGTTGACCAGGCTAGCCTCAAACCTGTGATCCTTCTATCTTTCCAAGGCAGCCTCGTTTTATAACAACCCGTTCACATGACAATAATCCAGAACCATGATAGGAAGGAATCACTCCTGAGAGAAAGGTATTGATTGTTTTTAATGACCTCATCACCTCTTAAAAGTCGCACCACTATTCAATATCATTGTGTTGGGAATTAAAGTTCCAGCATGTGAATCTGGGTGAGTGATATATTCAAACCATAGCATGGCGCTTGAAAAAAAAAAATATGTAGAACTTCAATCGAAAGGAGCTGTCCTCCTTAGAAGGCACCTACAGTGATGAACACTATTTTTCCCATTGTTTCATAAGAAACCCAAGAGGAGTCATAGATGTGATGGGGACAATGGTGATCTGAAGGGCCTATAGGAAAAAGAAGTGGTGCCATCAACATGCAGCTGGATACAAGAGCTGAGCTACAGCAAGAAATCTCAGCTGGCAAGACGGACTCAGAAAGCATGATAAGAAAGATGGTAATCAGGGCCTTTACACTGTACACCATTCTTCCATGATATCCTCTACTCCTCTTCCTTGCTTTCAAGGTACTATTTGGTGGACAGGGGATGGGTTTTTCCATTGGTCCTGTCTTCCTAGACATAAAAAAATAGACTGTAATTTGTACTCTGTCTTATACTCACATGTGGTCATATGACCAAGTCTGACAATGGTGTGCTAATTAAAGCAGCGAGCCCCACTTCCTAGCCTCACCCCAAACCTCTCTTAAGTGTCACGCACAGTCCTTCTGTCGTCCTGAGACAGGCAGGCATGGGACCTTGGAGGTCACATGTTGAAGATGCTGGAGTCACAGCATAGCAGGAAGCTAGTGATCCTTGTACCAGGAAGAGTCACCTGCCAATTAGGATCGCTCACATTGAACCTTGGGTGACTGTGAGATAAACTGCTTTTGTATTAAGCCACAAAAGTCCAGTGTTTACCTGGTATGGGACACGACATCACATTAATTTGCTGACTATGTGAGTTAGGTGACATTTTTATCATGGGGAACTATTCCTAGTCCCTGAGAACAAGACCTAGCTTGGATAAATTTCCAAGGATATGAGGGAGGGAAAGAAACTCCATGTTAATAAAGCTTTATAGGAGAATAGCAGAGACAT
>PVLC010024585.1:0-24477 GCA_004027655.1 Graphiurus murinus | reverse complement strand
TGAGTTTCTCTCCTCATTGTGAAATGAGGAAAAGAAGCGCCATTCCTCATCTCCCTCTGGGATCTTGAGCAGATCATAGTTCTGCAATGCGATAGAGTCTGTGCAGAATCAGGTGTCCCCAGAAGCCACCCTCCCCAATGCAGGCAGTCTCCCCCCCGCCCAAATCTCACGTGCCCTGGAGAAGGCATCTGGAAAAGACCTAATGGGCATCTTCAGTCCTAGCAGAGGCCTGCAGTCTGCCCTGCAACTTCAGAGCAGGCCCAGAGCTGCTGCAGCAAAGGGTGACCACCTGCAAAGGCCTGTGGGGCACAGCAACACCCCCGATCAGGGTGAATTTGGGGGTGGACCCATCGCAACTCCTCATGACTAGCTAGTGTTACACCCCAACTCCACTCCACCCACCCACAGCTGAGGACGCTGGTCAGCCAACTCCACACGTAGAGGCAAGCTGCCTTCCCTGACACCTCTCCTGGGGTCAACTAAAAATGAAGCCCCTTCCTTTATGCAAACTAATGCAGCTCAGGCCACAGCCAGGGTATGAAGGGGCAGGGGGGACTTCAACCAAGTGGCTGGTGGCACCTCTGACCAGGGGATGACAACTCCAGGATGGGGTGAGTTACCTAGGAGACACACTAGGTAGCCAGTAAGAGGGAGGAGTCCATTTACTTTTTATTTTATTTATTTATTCTTGCAGTACCTGGGGGCATTCTACCTCTGAGCTACAGCCCCAGCCCTAGTTTTTTATTCTTTATTTTGAAACAGGGCTCACTAAGTTGTAGAGGGCCTCACTAAGCAGCTGAGGCTGGCTGCAAACCCGGATCCTCCAGTCTCAGCCTCCCAAATGCTGGGATTACAAGTGTGCGCCACCACGCCTGGCTAGGAGTCCATTTATTGATTACAACAAAATTCTTCTTGGCATCTCAGCAATTGACAACAACCAGGTTTTAAAACAGTACTGATAAAAGGATTCCATTTTTTTGGAAAATATAGTATCACAGAAAAAAAAAAAAGTATGTTTATAAACACAGAAAAAAAGAATGAAAGAAAATGCAATAAAATATGGCTCTTAGCTGGATGTAGTGGCACATGTTTATAATCCCAGTACTTGGGAGGCTGAGACACGAGGATTGCAGGTTCAAAGCCAGCCTTGGCAACTTAGCAAGGCTCTCAGCAACCCAGTGAGACCCCATTTCCAAATAAGAAATAAAATTGGGTTGGGAGTGTACCTTGGAGGTAGAATGCCTCTGGGTTCAATACCCAGTACCACACGCACACATACAAAAATACAGCTCCTGTGGACACTGCTTTCTTCCTCTGGGTCACCTGCCTTTCCACAGGCGAGGCCACCCTTTGCCCACTGCTCCTCTCTGGTCAGAACCTCAGGGAGTTAAGCTTGGTGGCACACGCCTATAATCTCAGACTTGGGAGGCTGACACAGGAGGGTCATAGGTTTGAGGCCAGCCTCAGCAGCCTAACAAGGCTCTCAGCAACTTAGCAAGACCCTGTTTCAAAAAAAATAGGGCTGAAGGTGTAGCTTGAGGGCAGAATGCCGCTAGTTGTAATCCCCAGTAACACACACACACACACACACACACACACACACACACACACACACACACCCCTCTCGGGCCTGCCTGGGGGATGGACTGGTGAACACAGGACCACCGAGTTTCTCAGGGAATCCCCTCTAGTCCAGCAGCCTCCTCCAGGGCCTGGGACCCCTTGTCACCTGGGCCAGGATACCTAATTTGTAACTGTGTAAGTGACGCTAGACCACAGCAGCCTTTGCTTTGAAAAGCCCATGGGTCCATTGGCTCTGTCCCTCCCCATCACCCCTGGCCTGGCATAAAGGGGTGCGTGTAAATGTGGAGTGAGTCAATGGGTGAGTGAATCAATGGAGGGTCTGCAGGGCCGTTTTTTTCCCAGGGGGGAGCCAGAAGCCTCCGCCCACAAGGGACAGCTTGTGCTGAGAGCAGCACAGACAAGCAAGTTTTCACACGAATTCTTGCCCGATTTCTGACTTGACCTCTCTGTACCTCAGTTTTCTTGCTTATAAAATGAGAGTAATACTAACACCTACCTCATGGGGTTGCTATGAAATTTAAATGAGTTAATATTTGTCAAACACTTAGAAGAGTGCACACAGAAGGTGGTAGGCACGAAAGAAGTGAACATGTACCTACCTGTATAGCATGTACACCTGCACCCAGACACGTATGGGTATGCATGTCCTTGCTCCTGTGGGGCTTCAGCCTGGTACACACGCTGATTTGTTTTCCCTGCGTGTGAAGTCAGGTCAAGTGTGTGAGCTCTGATACAGCTCATGGGGAAGGGAGAAAGGCTGCTGTTCACCAAAACCCCAGTGAGTGCTGTCCAGCCAGGGTACGGACCTCCAGCTGTGGCCAAGGAACCTGGTCATAGGCCTGGGCCGGACTCTTTACAACAGCTGCTGATCCTGGTCAGCAGCACCTGCGTGCCCAACCCAGCCACATAGGCAGGGATGGGACAGGTGACTTCAGACCCACAGGTCCCCGACAATGTGTGACACTCCTTCCTAGAGACATAGAGCCACTGGGGAAAGCACTTGCAGGTGAGATAGCACAAGGCCAGATAAACATGGCCAGCCAGGCCTCCTTCCTCTAGGGCTTGGAGAAGCCTCACCTGCAATTCCCCTACTTGTTCTCTCCCAAGCCTCACAAAGGGGCTGTGGAGAGCACCGATAATGCTCTCGGCAGGTGATCTTAGGGAGTCTAAAAGGCTCGGCCCAATGCACTTCATTTCTTGCATTAAGTACTAGAGGCTCTTATTTTAAATGCCAGTATATCAGAGATTTTGACATTTATGGTCCCCAGGGCCAGCCTCAGGGTCATGTGGCCTATGTGGTCATGCTGGGTCCTGCACTTGGTTTAATGTCCTGCTGTCACCATTTTGAAATTCTTAATTTTTTTTTTTTTAAATGGCATGGGGGATCAAACCCAGGGCCTCGAGAATGCTATGTATTCTAACAGAGTTGCATTCCCAGCCTTTAATAATTTTTAAATGAGGAGCCCTGCATCACTATTTGCAGGGGATAGGCACATGATGTCATTGATCCTCACTGGCCCCTACACTCAGTAGTTTCCATGGAGAGCTTGAGGCCCGAGCTCCAATCTCTGCCTCTCTCCAGCTGGGTACCACCAGCTAAGTCCCACTAAGCTCATGCCTCATTTTCCTATCTGTAGAATCAGAAAGGTAGAGTGGCCTTCATGGATCACTATAATTATAAAAAGGAGGGAGGGCCAGGCATGGTGGTACATACTTATAATCCCAGTACCTGGGAGGCTGAGACAGGAGGATTGCAGGTTCAAGGAAAGCCTCAGAAAGTAGTGACAAGAAAAAAAGAAAAAAGAAAAAAAAAAGAGCTGGAAGTATATCTCAGGGTTAGAATGCTCCTGGGTTCAATCCCCAGAACCACAAAAGGAGGGAGGGTGAGCGGGTGAGACACACAATCACTAACACTAAAGGGAATCAAACTACCATCTACCACCTGTCTTCATCCCACATCAGACAAAGAGTAACAATCAACAGTAAAAAGGAAATGGAGAATAAAGGACAGGCCTTTAGATAAATTTAGCACCATAAAAAACTCCCCAACTTTTCATTTTCCTAATTTCACTGGAGAGCGCCACGCTTTGGGGGAAAGCATTAGACCAAATGAGTATTTCAATCCTTTCAACATTATTTTAAACACCAAGCCCTCATGTAGTTTCAGTGGGCTCAATGAACATGCTCCTGCCTAAGGGCCCAGGCTTGTCCCTTCCTCTCCCCACCCTTCCCCCCAGTGGCACCGCTGGGGCCGTCTCTAGGAAACACCTATGCGGTACTTGAAAGCAGCTCCATGAATCAGGCCCGAATGGCCTTTATATATTAGTGCACACTGTAAAAAGCCCTTCGAAAGAGGAGGCTGTAAATCACCAGTCACCGGAAACATTCCATCCTTAAAGAGAGGCAAAGGTATCTTGAACTGCATCCCAGACTTATCAGTTTCAAAAAAAAAAAAAAAAGAGCAAACTTTGATCCATGGCTGCTGAGTAAATTGAGTGCTGGGGGGAGGGCCTGCCGCTCGTTGATAAGGCAGCTGTCGCAAGACATCCCCAACCCATCACCTACTGCCCTTCAGCACACGCCTCTCTGCTGAGCTGGGAGGCCAGGTGTGACTCACAGGGGCTGGGGCCCAGAGACCTGAGAACCCCAGGCCTGACCCTCGGAGAGCCTGCATGTTCTAAGGGACTAGAACTGGTGAGAGGCTCAGAGGGGAAGCGGGTGACAGAGGCACTGCGGAGGGAGCACCTGTCATGCGCCAGGTTCCTGGCTATATGCTTTTACACACGTCATCTTATTTCACTTTCCTAATTGGCCCAGATGAGAAAACCCAAGCCCAGAGATGCTTGGTAACATCCCTGAAGGCCTCAGAGCACCTAAGACAGTGTTGGTTTCAGCCCAAGGGGGACACCCCAGAGTACTGGCTCTTTCATGCCACCCACGGCCTGTTGCATGAGCTCCTTCCCAGCAGCAGGAAGAAATCTCCCAAGGGAGGTTTGACAGGAAGAAGAGGAAGCTCTGCCAATTTGGCTCAGATATGCCACCCTGGGCAAGGGCCTCCCCTGACACTCCCTCCGTCAGCAGGCACAGGAAGTCTCTCTTCCTCTTCCTCACTGCCCCGTGACTCCACACACTTGTAACCTACCTGGGCCACACCTGGGGAAGCAGGGCTTCCGTCTGTGCTCACTGGCTGCAGGCTTCTAGCTCTCGCCTCCTGCCACTCCTACCTGCCTCATTCTTCCTGCCAGAGGGACCCTGGAACCTCCCCACACACCAAAAACAGCACAGTGTGGCAGAGTCCTTGTCCCTACCTTAGAAGAAAGGAAGATCAGTATTGTTTTAAAGTTGCTCACAGCACCCCACAAAGAGGCCCGGGGATCCCCTCGCCTCATCCCCAAACCTTTGCACAAGGAAGCATCCACTCAGCACAAGAGGGAATGAGAGGCAGAAGGTCAACCTGCACCCAAGCCCCTGCTTCCTCCATGAGAGGGAATCCCCAGCACTCAGTGAGTACATGAACATCCTAGTTCTTGTTATTTTCCTAGACTGTAAAGAAAATCTAGTTTGTCTCATTTGAACTGGCAAGAAAAGGGAATGTTAGGGTACAGTTGGCTCACTTTTCATTTGGTTAGGGTGAGTCCGGCCAGATTCAGAAAACTGAGTGTCCACACCCAAAGTGAGAAGTTGGCGGCCGGGGCCAGCCTGATCCCCCGATGGGCCTCGTGGCTCAGAGTGGTGGTGGTGCCTGCAAGGGGACCGAGGAATGACTCAAAGCAATGCTTTCCTAAGAGGAAAGTGAGCCCCATTGCCTTATGAGTCCCCACCATGCCCATTTCTTGGGATGACACAGGAGACTTGGGCCATCGTAGAACTCAGAAAAAAAGCATTCCCCATGAGCCAGGTATGGTTCCCAGTACTTGGGAAGCTGAGACTGGAGGATCGCAGGTTCATGGCCAGCCTCAGCAACTTAGTGACACCCTGTTTCAAAAATAAAGAACAAAAAATAGGCCTGGGGTATAGCTCGGAGGTAGAATGCTCCTGTGTTCATTCCCCAGTACTGCCCCCCCCCCCAAAAGAAGAAAAAACAAAAAAAATGAAAGTACTCCCTAGCGATATTTCAACCAACACAACACTGGTCCACCAGCCATTTCAGAAGAGACAAATGCCTTCTTCTCCCCACATTTTCATTGCACCATCCTCTGATTTAGTGGGCAACAGGACAAAAGAGATGGTTCTGAGACTCCAAACATCCTGGGTCCAGACTGAGAGCTGTGGCGGGCGGTCCCAGTGCCTGGGCTTATGGACTGCCTGGGGCAGGCCTACCCATTGAGTAAGGCATGAAGGGCCTGTGAAGCTGTCCACAGCTTTTTCCACTCAGGAAGAATCTGCCGTGAAATCCTGACATCCTCTCCAGCACCGCCTCCCAGATTGAAGGAGGGGCGAAGTGGCTTGGGTTTTAAAGAGAAAATTGGATTCCCATTCATGAACAACCCACACCGAGGGCACTTAACAGGTAGAGCAGGTTCTGCCATTGATGAATGAGCTCGGGTAATAATGGGGCTCACCCTTCGCCATTAAAATATTAACCTCGTTCCTGGCCCAGCGATGTCATAAATCCAGGGCCCAGGAAGCTCTCTCTTGACTACACTTCCCATCTGCCAGGGAGAGGGCTGAGTGTGCATCTCTCCCCCCTGGGGAGCAAGCCAGGAGGGCCCAGGGCTCTTTGGAAAGTCCTCTGATGCTGCATAAACCCAACCATAGCGGGCAGGAGCTCTTCACAGGCGTGCAAGGCCCAGGGGCTCAGCTGCCCAGGCCCTTTATTAAAGTGATGCTGTGCTCACGTGGGCTAACACAGCTGCCCCAGAGCCAACCTGTCCACAAGCTGCGCTGACTTGAAGACTTCCACCACAGGAGGTGGCTGTCTCTTTCGGCTCTGCACAGCTCACGGGGCCACTGGAGGCCCACGTTCAGCTCTGCGCCCTGCTCCATAATTGAGCTGTCACCAGGAAAATAAAGAGCCTGGACTCCATGTTTCACGGGCATTGCTGTAGGAACCAAGGAGTATGTATATATGTTCTGGAGAAGAGTCAGGGTGTGTGTGGGATGCAGGGCGGGGAGCTAGTCCCGGCAACAGGATGCTGATGTGTACGTTCTGTACAGTCAAAGAGGACAGAATGTGCACCAACCTGCAGAGGTTGTGGAAAAGACTTCAACCCCATTGCAGGAAGAATAGTTGACCCGACTGAGCTGTTCAACATGTGACAGAACATTTGGGGATGTAATGAGCTCCCTGACACAGGGGACCTTCAAGTGGACTCTGGCTGGGCACCTGGCACACAGGAGGCCCTAGACAGATCTTTTGCCATTGCAAACTCCATACTCCTCCTGGGGTTTTTACAGTACCTCTAAGAATGGGATTGGGGCCAGGGGAGCCAGTGTTGAAGGTGTTCGTCCTTCTTTCACCTTCTCTAAAACCCCCAAGTGAGCCGGGCATGGTGGCGCACGCTTGTAATCCCAGCATTCGGGAGGCTGAGACCGGAGGATCCGGGTTCTTGGCCAGCCTCAGCTACCTAGTGAGGCACTCCGCAACTTAGTGAGACTTGGTTTCAAAATAAAGAATAAAAAATAGGATTAGGGGTATAGCTCGGAGGTAGAATGCCTCTGAGTTCAATCCCCAGTACCGAAAAAATAAAACAAATAAAACCCCCAAGTCTTTCTGGGAACAATCTAGGGAAAGATCTGCAAATCTCTTCTGTAAAGAACCAAATAGAGTAGGGTGAGGTAGACCACACCTATAATCCCAGTACTTGGGAGGCTGAGACAGGAGGATCACAGGTTCAAAGCTAGTGAGACCCTCAGCAACTCAGCAAGACCCTGCTTCAAAATAGAAAGGGCTGGGGTTTGCCTCAGTGGTAGAATGTCTCTGTATTCAACCTCTGGTACACACACACACACACACACACACACACACGAACCCAACAGTAAATAGTCTGGGTTCTGTGGATCATACAGTCTCCACTACAATCACCCCACTGCCATTATACAGTGAAAGCAGCCATACACAAAAGTAATTATTTACAAAAACAGATAGCAGCCACCTGTGGCCCAAGAAATGGCAGTTCATCTCTGGTCTAGTCCAATGCCTACACATTAAGAGTTACAAAACACCAGCACCTGGGCTCCGCCCCCAGGAATTCTAGTTTAAGTGCTCCAAGCTGGGGCCTGGGATCAGTGTGTTCTACAAGTTCCCCAGGAGCTTGGGGGTCACGGGTCTCTAACAGAAGCGGGCATGTGTAAACACCTCACTACCATCCCACAGGGTTTCACAAACCCAGGGGAAGTGACTCGCTCAAGGTCACACGGTGAGTCAAGAGGCAAGGACTCCAATGTAGGACTGCAGCCCCAGACCTCCTCCCCACACGTGGTAGACGCAGCTGGGCAGATCTCCTGCCTCAGAGCTCTCGTCTCTCCCCAGGAAGGTGAGGACCCCAGGGAAAGGCCAGTCACATCTGCAGGAGACACCTCCCTCTCCCAGACCAAACCTCAATGACCCAGAGCTAACACGGGGCCTGAAATCCCCAAACATCCCTGTTTCTTTCAAGAAGCAGCATTTAGCCAAAGTTTTAAACACTTTATTAGCATTTGGGAGGAACAAAAGAAGGCTATAAAAACTCCGCTCCTTCAGCCCTAACAAGCACAGCCACAGGAAACTCTTCACCAATGACACCACCAGAGACCTGCCAAAACGTGCCGCCTGCCGGGAGCTCTGCCCACGCACCCTCGGCACAAGGAACCCCCAGAGCCCGCGGGAATGTTGCAAGAGCTTGGCCGAGGCTGGGCAGCCACTGGAGGTGATGATCTCAACGTCTGTAGAGCAAGCAAGCGCACAGACGGGGCAAACCCAGGCATCCCTGGCCTTGCTGGAGCTCTGCGGGTGGCCGGAGACCCAGGCTCCACGCCCACGGGCACAGCTAGGAGCTCCGGAGAGCAGTGGCACAAAATAACACAGCAGATGCTGAGAGCAGCGACCAGGGACTGTGCTGTTCTTTTAATACTCACAACAACCCTGTGGATTCCATTCCCAGGCTGCCCCCATTGTACAGATGAAAAAAAAAAAAAAAAGGCACAGAGCAGTTGGGTTATATGCCCAAGGTCACCAAGGCAGGAAGCTGTGGAGCAAGCATTCACACTCAAGTGCTCTGTCCCAGCCCCGACTCTGAACATGGGGCTCAGAGGACCTTACAAGTGATGGTACAGTGAAACTTCCTTGCAGGAATGGCAGAACAGACCCAGAGCATAAGGGGCTGGTGTGGGCCACACAGCATGGGCTGGGGAACCCAGTTCTCTACCATCCTGCTAAGCCAGGGCTCTCTCATTCTGGAAAAGAATCTCTTTAGACACTCCAAAATGGGCTCAAACAAGGTGTCGAGAGCCAGCTGAACTGGAGAAAGCCAGCTCACAGGGCTCTGTCAGCCAATCTATATGGCATACCGATTGCTGGGGGACCCCATGTCATTTGAAAATCTCCTGTCCCACCTCTTCCTGGGCTGTATGCCTGCTCCCTGCCCCATTCACACTGTCACCAGCCACCAGCGTCCCCGTGGCTCTCTGTCCATGCTGGGCCCTCCGGGATGCTCCCTTCTCCAATCCCTGCACACTCAACGCCCACCCAGTCCCCACAGCTCGAGAAGTGCGCGTGGGGATTGGAGAACGTGAGCTCTGGAGTTGGACTGAGTTCAAATCCTGGCTGTGTCACCTTGGGAAGTGGCTCCACCTCTCTGAGTCTGTTTCTTCACCTATAAAGTGAGAATAAGAGCAGCACCTCCACTGCTGGGCAACAGCAGGGGCTCACCTGGGTATTACCCTCATGGACTGAGCCCGTGTGGACTGTTCTCTGAGCACCCCTCCTTTCTAGAGGTGAGCCCCACAGGTCTGCCTGTACCTCCACCCCCTCCACAGGGCAGGCCCCGGTGCTGAGGAGAATGAGTCCTGACGGGGACCTGCAGGAGTTCTCAGGCTAGTCAGGGAGACAGACACAGGCTCACAAATAGCCGTGACAAGGTGGCCTGGCTAGAAGGGCTAAGAAATGACATTTTACATTCTGTCACACTCTAACAAGATTAAAAAAAAAAAAATCGTCTGCCTCTTTTCTCACTAAAAATGGTTTCACTAACTCCTAACAAGCTGTATAAGAGTTTTAAAAAACCAAGTCAAGCCAGGCGTGGTGGCACATGCCTTTGGTTCCAGCTACTCAGAGGCTGAGGCAGGAGGATCCAAGTTGAAGCCATTCTGAGGAACTTAGAGAGACCCTCTCTCAAAGTAAAATAAAAGTTGGGCGTGGTGGCGCCGCTTGTAATCCCAGTATTTGGGAGACTGAGACAGGAGGATCACAGGTTCGAAGACAGCCTCAGCAACTAATGAGACTTTGTGTCAAAATAACAATAAAAAATAAAGCTAGGAGCTGGGCGTGGTGGTGCATGCTTGTAATCCCAGCATTTGGGAGGCTGAGACTGGAGGATCCGGGTTCATGGCCAGCCTCAGCTACTTAGTGAGGCACTCCGAAACTTAGTGAGAGCCTGTTTCAAAATAAAGAATAAAAAATAGGGCTGGGGGTATAGTTCGGAGGTAGAGTGCTACTGAGTTCAATCCCCAGTACTGCAAAAAAAAAAAAAAAAATAGAGCTAGGCGGGTACTGCAAAAAAAATAAAATAAAAAATAAAAAAATAAATAAATAAAATAAAGAGTTGGGGATGTAGCTCAGTGGTAGAAAGCTTGCCTAGCATGTGTGAAGCTGTGGGTTCAATCCCTGGTACTGCAAAAATATAAAATAAAATAATAATAATAAGGTCAAACTACATTTGGAGAACTCCAAACAACTTCCAGAATCTTCTCCTGCCCTTTCTTTACAGACGGGGTCTGGCTGTCCAGCTCCAGCTCTTCCTCACACCACAGTCTCATGCACGAGTGTCCCAGGCCAGCCCAGATGTCACTCACACGCCAGGGCTCAGAGCCATAGAACATGGTAGGCCACAAGCACCAGGCTGGAAGGGACCTCCAGACTTAAGAGTACCACGCGGCAGGCCTTGTTCTGTCATAGAAGCAATAGGTCCCGGAGTCCCAGAATTCAACACTTTTCCCATGTGAACTGCACTTCACAATTTATAAGACGTTTCCATGTCTAAGTGTCAGAGCTCTTCCTAAACACCCATCGAGTTTATCATGATTATTGAGACCTCCTAAAGTGGGGCTCTGGGGGAGGTCTATGTCCACTTTTTTTTTTTTTTTTTTTTTTTTTTTTGGTCTCTGTGTCTAATACAGAGCCTGGTACCTAATAAATGAAAAACTGAATTTTGCAATTGAGGAAATGGGCTCAGCAAGGTTATGAGTGTGCTGGACTCCCGAAGCTCACAGGGCTGGTGGAAGGGTGGGAGGGCCCAAGACAACACAGTGCAGGAAAGGGGCCGCCCCAGGCCGCTTGCTTTCCTTGAAAAAATATGGATGGCGTATTGTTCAAGTGACCAAAAAAAATTCTTGAGATAAAGTCCTCTGTCAGACATGGCTGTCAGGCCTTCAAGCCTCCAATATGGTCCCCTCGACAGACCGGAATCTTAAAAAACCCGACTCTCCGGATTTGTCACTGCAGCTACATCAGAAGAAAACTGACAGAATGGGCTCTTTTACAAAACCGTGCCTTCTGAACTGTAAGCTCAAGAGAAAGCAACCGTAAGACTTTATTACAGTATGGGAATGACTCCGTCGTTAGCCGGCTTGTGCTACTGCAGATTCCAAGGTTGCAAGATGGAAAGGAATGGGGTCATGGCCCCAGGGGGCCAAAGCATCCTATATGAGAATGAAAAGATTCCGTGATTCTTGGACTTTACTACCCTCTGCCCCTCTCCACTGGCCCACTCCCCACTGTCTACAGAGCAGAGGTCACCAAGACACCACAAGGTCAAGCTGTAATCCTGCTTCCTGTTGATACCAGTCGGGTTTTCTGAACAACCTCTTTCACTTGACCACACCGCCCACAGATTAAAAACACAGCAAGCTGGATTGCCTAGAAGCAGTTCTGACTTAAGAAATACTTCCTCTAGGAGGCTCAGCTTACTCCCAAATCATAGCCACCCCTGGTGTGAGCCTGTCATCCATCCCCCAGGGCAGCAAGGCCTCTCCAAGGTAATCAAGGACCTTTGCTTCACCTTCCTCTACAGGAGGGGTGTGATGCTAGCTGTCCTTTCTCTGTAGAGAGATGATGGCTGGGCTGCATGCACAAGGCCCTGGGTTCCATCCCCAGCACTACAGAGTGAAAAAGAGATCGTAGCCAGGGCTGGTACCAACTGCACAAGCAGAGGAAGAAGAGTTACTTACAGCAGGAGCCTTCAAATTGCCAAAAGGTAGTTGGCCAAAGGTGACTTTCAAGCATTCAGATAAATAGTGCTTTAAGCCTAGGTGACACAACCTCATTCTTTACCTATTTCCTTTCTTGTTCTTCAATTTTCTCCTGAGTTTCCAAATGTTAATCTCACAAGGAAGTCATTAGCAGGAGCCGCAGTCTGTTCTAATTATAAAGCAGCTAGGGGCTCCCGGGCAGGCAAGGGAGTGTGCGGACGTCTGGCTTCGCGAAGGCTCTGGGGGCTGCCTGGAATCAGGTGCCACGTCTGGCCCGAGCTGGGTCACTGAGCAAGTTACTTACACCCTCTGTGCTCCAGTCTCCTCCAGTCCCCACAAGGGCCGTCGCAAGAATGAAGTAAAGAGGAGCTGAACGCAATGTCCGGCACCAAGTAGGAACTCCATGTGTATCAGAAAATCCAGAAATCGCCTACTATCTTCGGCAGTGATTTAATTACAAACCCCACCTCTAAACTGTGCACATGCCTTTTAATTACTAAAGGGCAGTGTTGTGCATGAGTAACGTACTGGGCTGGGAGTGGGGAGGCCCCAGCCTCACTTGGGGGGTTCCCCTGGCTTTGGAGTTACTTCAAGTAATTTACTTCTCCATTCCTAAGATGGGAAGGGGAACTCCCATCTCTGCCTCCTGAAAGTAGCCAAGACAATGCCTAGGTGAGGGTTCAGGGCAAACTGTCAAGTGCCGGTGGAAGGGTCAGGGCTCCCCTGCCTGGGATTCAGCTGGCAGTATAAAAAGGGAGAGGCGTTTCCACCCTGCCTATCTGCTGGCTTCCCTCAGAAATCACTTGTGACAGGCTCTTGTGACAGGCTCTTGGAAGGCCAGGCCAAGAAAGCAGCAGAGGCGGCCAGAACAGCAGGGGCCCAACTCCAGACTGGCCAAGCACCACTTCCCTGGGGCGACCCGGCCCAGCCTAGAAATCAAATTCCTGTTAACTCCTGCCACACTGACCAGACGCCCGCTCCTGGGTTGCCCCTGGGTCCCTGCAGTGACAGAGGCTCAAGGGGGGCCCTCTGCCTCATAACCACTCACACGCCACCCTGTCACACAGCCCCACCTGTTCCCACTCTGAGCTCTAGCCCTGTGCCCTTGTCACTCCACCTGACTTGTTCTTGCCAATCTCCATGATTTGAGCCACACCGGGCCCTTGGCCTCGAGTGCTTGTCATTCTTCCCCTGGCCACTTCCTGCGGTCAAAGTGAAACCCACCTCCACCTCCTCCAAGGAGCCTGCCCAGATTCCCTTCCCCAAGTCAAGCCATTTGATGCTCCTGTGTCCGCTGCTGCTCCCAGCTTTTCTCTGCCTGCTCCACAGTGTCCCACTGTATACTCCCCACTGTGCCCATGCTGGGGACTCACCCAACAAACAGAAGGGAAGCAACCTACCCTGGTCAGGTAATTAGTTGCTCTGCACACTTAGATCCTGGGGGCTGACATCTTAATTCTGTGTTTCCCAATCTGAAAACAGTAAGTTGCATCCTCCCAGATAAGCCATCTCTAGGAGTTCGTTGGGAGGCTCCCAAGGTTACTGAACCTGGAAACACAGAGCTGGAACATGGAGTAGGGGGAGTTGGGGGGAAGAAACCCAGTGTTAGTGGTTATCTCCCCACCCCCCAACCCACACACAGGAACCATCAACTACTCAGAGTGCCAGGGGAGGCCACAGACCCCTCTCATCCTCCCAGAACACACTGGCAGCCGAGCAAGCTCAGTAGGGCAGGCCTTGCGTCAGGGCCACGGCCCTGTGCTGGAGCCAGCAAGCCAAGGCGGTGACCTAGAGAGGCGGGCGAGCCCTGCTCTGCCTGGCGGCCCACACCAACCTGCCACTGCACATCAATTACAGGGAGGAGGCCGGTGGCTACCTGGCTTCAAGGCTGGCCCGCCTCTCTCCAACACAAGGAAGTGCTTTGTGCAGCCAACACCTCATCATCTGGCATCCCAGTCACACCGGAAAGGGCAAATAAAATAATGGGGTAAGCTCGACACATGTTGCACAGACGTTCCTCCCTGCACAAACCTGTCCTTGAGTCCCCACTGCCCATGGGGCAAAGGCTCAATTAACTCCTCAGTGTGGTATTTGTAGCCCTTCAGTGAGGCCACAAGTCTTTTCAGAAAAATCTTCTAGACCATTTCATGTATTCATTCATAAAATACTTACTGAGCACCTACTATGTGCCAGGCATGTAGCAGAAGCAGTAAAGGGCTCCTAAGTCCCACCCACCCTGAGCCCTGTGCAAACCACACCCAAGTCCCTAAGGTAAAGTTTTGCATACAGGAGGCGCTCCATTCTTGCTCACTGCTATCCTCACAAAGCTGCTTCTTCCAGATGCCCACCTGACATGCTCACTGGGGAGTCTCCCCACCCCCACCCCCGCCCCCGCCCCCACACCAGAAAGGCAGTAGCCCAAGCCGCTCAGCCTGTTGAGCCACAGATGCCGAAGATGGGGCGTGTCTTGCCAGCTCCAAGGGCAGTGGAGTTCTGGGTGTTTTCCCACGTTGGATTTACTGGAAGTTTTGGGACTCTCAAAGTTTCAGAACACACTGAGCCTTCAACCAACCTCTTTGAGGTCGCTCATACAAGCATTCCCAGGTCTACTCTGGGGTCAGTGCGTGGAGGTGTGCAGCTCTCAGAAGCCCAGCAGGGACAATAGACACAAGAGCCACGATAGGTAACAACTGATCCTGTCACAGACACATGGGCACCGAGAAAGGGAAGCAGGAGATCCGGGATGCCCCTGAATGGCATGACAGCCGAGCTGGGCTTGGCGGGACCAGGGGAGGAGGGATGCTGCGGAGGCCTGCAGGTGAGCCTGCATCCTGGTGGAAGGCAAGGGGCGCTGCAATGTCACACCGAGACCTGCCTGCTAGAAACCATGGGGAGGGAGTGTTAGTAATGACACGTCCAGAGTCACTTTCGGAGAACAGAAGATAAAGGACAAACCAGCGGAATCAATACTTGAGCACCAGGCATGGGGCTTTCTTCTGACAGCACTTGAAAGGTCCCTAATGATAAGCACTCTGACAGTGTGGCTTTTACCTCTTCATAATGAACCCGACGATACAATAAAAGGTCCTACACAGGACACAGTTGCTAGAAAAATAATGGTGCTGTGTTAAGACATACATTTTTTGGCATGAGAATGTGGGCAACTTCTGTGCAGCTGAGTGATCACCTGCGTGTCTAGGCCACAGGTGGCTTGGGGGAAACCAAGGGGGTGGGGCGGGTGGGGTTCTCCATGTGTTCCAGAGGTCAAAACACGTTTGGATAAAATCGGGAGAGAACAAGTCTGTTTGGGCTGTGATTACGAAGAGAGGTGCCTAATGTTTTCAACCAGGAGCAGGTGAAGCTTTATTTTTTTATAAATTAAGTGGTCCAGCATTTGGGAGGCTGAGACCGGAGGATCTGGGTTCACGGCCAGCCTCAGCTACTTAGTGAGGCACTCCGTAACTTAGTGAGACTCGGTTTCAAAATAAAGAATAAAAAAATAGGGCTGGGGGTGTAGCTCGGAGGTAGAATGTCCCTGAGTTCAATCCCCAATGCCGCAAAAAAAATAAAAATAAAAAAAAAATAAAAAATAAATAAATTAAGTGGTACTGGAACACAGCCGTGTCCATTCATTTGTGTCCGTGGTCTCTTCAGCACTGAGTCACTACAGTGAAAACCATTGGGCCACAAAGCCTAAAACATCTACTATGTGGCTCTGTATATAGAAAGTTTGCTGACTCCTGTGTTAGATACATAAGCAATTAACACAGGCAAACAAGAACACAAGAACAAATGGTCACCCTCGGAGCAATACACTCACGTCCAGGGCCCTTGAGGGTCTCTCTTCTCTGAGCAGGGTCCTCAAGAGGCCCTACATTTCATCTTGGAGTGCTAAACCTTCCATCCTTTGCAGTTTCAGAGGAAACTGCCCAAGGCCTTTCCAAGTCCAATGCAGGTGAAAAGGTGGGCGCACAGGCCAAGGAATGAGTGTGCAAGGCTGCCCGGGGCAGGATGTGTGCCTTCCACACAGGAGGGACTGAAATCACAGCGAGCAATGTGGTTTCATTATAAAGTTGTGCAACTTTATTTCTTGTGCCTCGTTAATTGGGGACAACAGTCATCTGATGTCTGGGCCTTGGCCTGATAGTAAAAACTCCACAGCCGAGCCACGTGTGGTGGTGCAGGCCTGTAATCCCAGTATGTGGGTGGCTGAGACAGGAGGACTACAGGTTTGCAGCCAGCTTCAGCAACTTAGTGAGACCCTGTTTCAAAACAATAATAATAATAATAATAATAATAATAATAATAATAATAATGGCTGGGGATATAGCTCAGAGGTAGAATGTCCCTGGGTTCAATCCCCAGTACCACAAAACAAAACAAAACTGCAGTCACTTGTGACTACATCTTACAAGAACAACAGCATTCCACAAGAAACCGTGGTCAGGGTGGCTTAAGTCTTTGGAAAAGTCAGGGCCTTAGAGAAAGAACACCTGGCCATTTTATAAACACTGACACTGTGGCCCAGAGAGGGGGTGCTCCAAATCACCTGGCCATGGAAGTTCAAAGTTCAACTCACACCGAATGGCTATGCTGTTCCATGTTCTATGCCAGCTGTTTGGTGGTGGTGGGGGGAGGGGTCAAGGAGCCCAGGCCCTGGTATCCAGATAACACAGGAATGTCAATGAAAACAGAGAAGTGTGGCAGGCCTTGGGCATGTCCGCAGCCCTATGAGTCTGCTTCCTCCTGTGAAAAATGGTGTATGCCTTCCATGAGATCAGAGACAGCGATATCGCAGATGCACCCAGCATACAGTGGGTGTTCCATAGAGAGCAGCTAAAACCTCAGGCACAAGGCTGAGATACTTTCTGGCTGCAAGGGTCTGTTCTCCTTACCCACAAGTGTGCACATATCCCCCCACCCCCACCCACGGTGATACAGGAAGCTTGAGGAGGCCGCCTGGCTTCACTGGGCACCTGTCATGTGCAAGGCCAGGACTGCCTGCCTCCTGCAGGGAAGTTAACAGAGGGGAAAACTGCCATCTGCCTCTGGAGCAGCAGCAGACCCTAAAGCCTTCAGTAGGACCACAGCTGTCATAGCAGGGTAGACAGGGACTGAGAGACAGAAGCAGATCAAAAGGCAGGTCGTTCTTGCCTTTGGAGGCAGCCAAGGCAGATTTCTTCCAAAGAGTCAGGGAAAATCCCCACAGTTCCCCAGGTCAGGAAGAATCCACACAGTCCCTCAACTTTGGCCTTTCTCCTGCCGTGGAAGGAACAGCCCAGTGTGCAGGAGGGAGTTTAGCAAGAGAGGGTGTGAGCTGCAGCTTCCCGTGCCTGATCGTGCAGTTCCCACACAGGTCCCTGCCCGAGCTGAGGCTGTGGCTCCGGACACAGACAGATGATGTCCCGATCAAGCACCCAGGGCCAGCACTGGCACCGATGAGCAAGCCTGGTGAGCTTATATAACAAAGGGCTTGTCACCACTTCCTGCGATCCTCATCACCAGCATTCCAACACAATGAGACACTCGGCCCTGGCTTTGAAGTTCAACAGCTCATTCAGATGGCCCCAGCAAACGCTTCAGTGGGAGCCGGCAGGCCTGCTCTTCCTGCCCTTCCACAGTGCACTTGAGAGATCTTTTTTGTTTTAAATTTACATTTATAATTAAACAAATAATCTGCTTGTTTTTAATAGCTGCAAAATAATCCACCTGTCTAGTCATAGCCACTGTTCACATTTTGATCTAGTTCTTTCCAGTGTTTTTCCTACCTGTGTAGGTGGGAACTGGGGTAGGGAGAACAGGATACGAATATCCACAGTTTTTTTTTTTGTTTTTGTTTTTGTTTTTTGCAGTACTGGGGATTGAACTCAGGGGCATTCTATCTCCGAGCTACACCCCCAGCCCTATTTTTCATTCTTTATTTTGAAACAGGGTCTCAGTAAGTTTCGGAGTGCCTCACTAGGTAACTGAGGTTGGCTGCGAACCCAGATCCTCCGGTCTCAGCCTCCCAAATGCTGGGATTACAAGTGTGCACCACCATGCCCGGCAAATATCCACAGTTTTTGCTAACCTGTTTTTTGTTTTGTTTTTGCAGTGCTGGGGACTGAACTGGGGGGTGATCTACCACTGAGCTACAACACCAGCCCTTTTATTTTGAGACGAGGTCTCCTTAAGTTGCTCAGTTACATCCTGTTTTTAGAAAGTATTACACCAGCTGGGCATGGTGGTGCATGCTTGTAATCCCAGTACTTGGGAGGCTGAGATAGGAGGATCACAGGTTTGAGGACAGCCTCAGCAAGTAGTGAGACTCTCATCAACCTAGTGAGACCCTGTTTCCAAATAAGAAAAAAAATCAAGCTGAGAGTGTAGCTCAAAGGTAGAATGTCTCTGGGCTCAATCCCAGTACCACAAAAATAAAAAAGTATTACACCATTATACTCCCACCCCCACCCGCACAATGCCCCTGGAGGAGTTACTCAACTCAGTTTTGTTGGCTTGTTTCTTTTCACTATAGGCATGTGCCACACATTCGCCATTTTTCATGGTGGGATATTTAGGTGATTTCCAGGGTTTTGTTTTTCTGGATGCTGTAGGTGACAACTTGCAACTGAATCACTGTGACTCTTTTCACGCTGACTGCTGGGTCCCAGAGTAGCAACTTTGAAGCTTCTCCACATAGTGTTCGCATGGGTCCCTCACTGTTTCAGGTCACTCTCTGATCTGAAACTAAGTTGACAACATTTTTAGGGCAACTTTGATTTATAAGGTCCTTAGGTAACCTTGGGATAGGGATGAACACCCTCATTTGAAAGGAGGGAAAACAGAGAGGTCAAGGGTCTTGCCCAAGGTCACAGACCCTCACCTGGAACCATGGCTAACCCTGAGCAGAGATCTTCACTGCCCTGTGCTACTCTCTCCCAGGCCAGGTACTGCAGGGACATTTTTAAATCAAGTGCATGACAATATGCAACCCACACAGCTTGTTTCAGTCCTTAAGTCCTATCCTGTGATTCTGGGGTCCACCCATCAGTATCAGTCAATGTTTGGAATGTTCAACCCCATACCAGGGCTGGAAAATGTCAGAAGTCCTTCAACAAAAGGGCTCAAGTGGTCTTTCATTATGAAGTAGGAGAGATGTAATAATGACTAACTTACCTGTCTCCGATTTTTAGGCTGTGAATATAAGGTTACCTTCAATTTCATATTCAAACACACCTTTGAAATTCAAACATACATATCTTCTAAGGAAGCCAGGCCTCTTCCTACCAGGGAAACCCTGATTCTCCTTTTTGAATATTTTAAAGAAAAGTCTGTAGAAGACACAAGAATGTATGAGCTTCTTTGGCCATTGGAAATGCTTAAGAATAGCCTAGCGTGGTGGCACACACCTGTAATCTGTACTTGGGAGGCTGAGACAGGAAGATATCAGGTTTGAGGCCAACCTCAGCAACTTAGCAAGACCATGTTTCAACATACAAAATAAGTCAGGCATGGGGGCATGTGTTTTGTAATCCCAGTACTTGGGAGGCTGGACAGGAGGAGCACAGATTCAAGACCAAACTCAGCAACTTAGTGAAGTCCTCAGCAATTTAGCGAGACCCTGTTTCCAAATAAAAAATAAAATTGGGCTGGGGGTATAGCTCACAGGTAGAATGCCCCTGGGTTCAATCCCTAGTACCATTAAATAAATAAATAAATAAATAAATAAATAAATAAATAAATAAATAAATAAACAAATAAATAAATAAAAATAGGGTTGGGGAATGTAGATCACAAGTAGAATGCTCCTAGGGTCAATTTACCAGTACCAAAAAAAAAAAAAAGATAAACTGAAATATCAAATAACTCTCTAAATGAGAAAGTACACAACTGAAATTTACTTTCGAGGTACAAAAATATATAAATACACATGGAACTACAAGCTTTGAACTTTAAGAAATTGAACACTCCAAAGTGTTTTAGTTTGTAGAGAAATAGGTAAAACCAGAAGAAACCATCAAAGCAAAAACATCACCAAAAGCAAAAGAGTTAAAATATTTTCTGAGATAAGCTGGGCATGGTGGCACACACCTGTAATCCCAGTACTTGGGAGACTGAGACAGGAGGATCATAGGTTCAAGGACAGACTCAGCAACTTAGCAAGACCCTGTTTCAAAATAAAAAATTAAAAGGGCTGGGGGTGTAGCTCAGAGGTAGAATGTTCCTGGGTTCAATCCCCAGTCAAAAAAACAAAAGATGTTTTCTGGGATACCTATTTTCTAAAGAGTCAGGAAGTGCCTGCAAATAGGATACTCCTACTTGTGAAGGAGGGAGAGAGAAAGAGAACTGAACAGTACTAAAAAAAAAGAAAGGAAAGAAAGAAAAGACAAGGACTGTGTCCTCACCCATGCACTGATACAAGCTCTGGCCACGGAGCTGCTTTGTCAGCAGCACTCTGAGCTGTCACGATCAGCAATTTCTGCTTCCACCGGAGGCTTCGTGTCTAATAACCTTTAGGGACCCCTCCAAACAAAGGGCTTGCATGGATGAAGGTATGTTTCCCTGCTTTCTCTAAGCCAGGCTGCTTCTACCTTAGGCTGCAAGTGACACAGCCTTGGCTCCTCTGAGCAGGTGCAGGCAGGTAGGTGAGACCCCAGACCCACGCCCGGGGCGTAGTGTCTGTGCCTGGACAACCTTCAGGCCTGAATTCTGGGAATGTAATCCAGGCTGTCACAATGTTCTCAGCTGTCCTGTGGGTGACTAGGAAGTGATGACACCAACTTCTACCATCTTGTCACTTCACAGTCACACCACAGATGGCTTTCAGACAGATCCAGGGCCCCGAGGAAGCCCAGTGAGGAGGAGCCCTGACTGCTGACGGCAGTGTTATTCCTAGATCTTTAAGAAGCATCCCTTCTGGTTTTGTAAAGGGAGCTTTGCTGGCCACAGTGGCCGTGGGGGTATGGCGGGGGTGGGGGTGGGGTTGAAGGTGGAAGGAACTGGCAGGGATCCTGGGGGTGGGGGTGGGGGGAGCTCAATGGAGCTCAGCAAACATCTTCTTGGAGGCTAATGTTTCTTTGCTCGTACTGTCTCTTAAAGAGCCTGTCCTTTGCTAGGTGTGATGGGTGGCTCATGCCTATACTCCCAGTATTTGGTAGGCTGAGACAGAAGGATCATAGATTCGAGGCCAGCTTTAGCAACTTAGCAAGGCCCTCAGCAACTTAGGGAGACCCTGTTTCAAAATAAAATAGGATAAGGGGATGGGTTTAGCTCAGAGGTAGAATGTCCTTGCGTTCAATCTCCAGTGCCAAAAAAAAAAAAAAGACAAAAAGAGTCTACTTTGGGAGGATATTGTCCAAAGGCCAGATGCCCGATTGGGCTCAGAGCCCGGTGCTCCCTGTTCCCTTTTGCATCCTTTTCTCCAGAAAACTTCAATAACAATAGCAGTGGCTTCACCACCGCTTCCTTCTAGCAGCTGTCATTGACCCCAACTGCTCACAACGCCTCTGGCTGCTTGCGGTGCTGGGAGATGGGAAAGCAGAGCTCTGAATGGAGGCCAAGTGCTAGCTCCATGAATCCTTGGATCACACACAGCCTTTACTCCCGAGTCCCACACGGATGGGCCGATGGCTAGCTCTGCCCTTTCCTGCTCCACTTTTCTTTAGAAACAAGCAGTCAGCTTTGCACCGGTCTGGTCTCCTCCTCCCAGCTCTCTCCTATAGGACCTGGAGGTGCTGATGCACAGTCAACCCACCTAGATTCCAGGACCCCAGCACATGGTCTCTCTGACTCTGACAGAATGGGGACAAATGTTCTGGGGGACAAGATAACTCACAAATCCCACAGAAGGCATCGCGGCTATTGACAACAGTGATCCAGAAAAATCTATCTCTTGACAAGTGCTCAATTTCCCTCCATTGACCGGTGTGGTTTGAGAGCTGCCTGAGCAGGCACTTGTAGTATTTCATGGCTTAAAGATGCAGCCTGGGGTCAGGCCCTCACGGCCCCTGCCTACAGCATCTGATGTCCTCCTAACTGGGGTCCCCACCTCCAGGCTCAGCTTGGGCCTCCCCCTCCAACCCATCTTCTTAAGTTGCAGACATACAGGTTTTCCTAAAGCACAGATCTGCTTGCTTGGTGACCCTGTCACCATCTTTCACCAGTACAGAACAATGACCAAACTCTGTGACCTGGCCCTGAAGGCCTTCTGACACCTGGCCTCATTGTCATTCCAACATCTCCTTCAGCCATGAGAATGCCCACCTCACACCCACCAATTGTGTGTGTGCGCACGTGCGATATTGGAGACTGAACCCAGGGGCATTCTACCTTTGAGCTATACCCCTAGCTCTATTTTATTTTTTTAAAGTTTGAAACAGGGTCTCACTAAATTGCTGAGGCTGGCGGCAAACCTGTGATCCTCCTGTCTCAGCTGGATTATAGGCGTGCGCCACCACACCTGGCTACACCCACCAATCTTTAAGTGTGAAATCCTAAACCGAGCGTGGTGGCGAATGCTTGTAATCCCAGCATTTGGGAGGCTGAGACTGGAGGATCTGGGTTCGCAGCCAGCCTCAGCTACCTAGTGAGGCTCTCCGCAACTTAGTAAGACCCTGTTTCAAAAATAAAGAATAAAAAATAGGACTGGGGGTATAGCTCGGAGGTAGAATGCCCCGGAGTTCAATCCCCGGTACCGCAAAAAAAAAAAAAAAAAAAAAAAAAAAGTGTGAAATCCTCCCTATCCACCAAAGGCCCAGCTCCTAGGCTTCCTTCTCCATGAAGCCTTCCTGATGTTCGTTTGGTCACATTAACCTGATGAAACACATCTGGAGAGAGCCTGGCCCCAACCAACCAGTTTATAACGGTAAAGAGCTAAATGGCCCTGACCTCATGGATACATCACAAACCTTTTGTTTTCTTTGAAACAGAGTCTAATTAAATTACCCAGGCTGGCCTCGAACTTGCAATCCTCCATCCTCAGCCTCCCAAGTTGCTGGAATTCTATGTGTGTGTCTCACCACGCCAGGCTCCACAAGGGTCACTTTTTGAAGACAATATCACAGCCTTGAAAGGGCACCCCGCTGGCTTTACTGTGGCTAATAGGAAGCCCAGACTTTGAAGTTGGACTGAGGCCCAGGACACGTGTGACCAAAATAATATAAAAATATTCACAAAGCTCTTCCCACATGCCAGCCATTGTGCTCGGCCACTTAAACCAAAGATGTCATTTCATCTTCCCAGTGACCGATGTACTTCCCCCAAACTGAACGTCTCAAACCATTTGCCATCTGTAAAGTGGGGATTCTCATGGCATCCCCTCCTGACCCGCCGCAAGAATCAGAATCATGGCAAGTAAAACATCTGGCACAAGGCAGAGCGAGTGGCCCAGAAACATGGCCCATGGTCCCCACGTGACAGATGGGGAATTCCGGGCCTGGAGAAGTTAATCAGTTGTCCCTAGTTACACCGCTTCCAAGCAGCGGCGCTAGGATGTGAGCTCAGGACTTCGGACCCTAAAGCCAGTGTTTTTTCATGCCACCACACTGGAACACCATTACAGTCCTGTGTTTGGACCCACAGCACCTGGCTACCCCCAGGGACAGAGACTGCCAGCCCCTGACAGCCACTCAGCCGGGGAACCTTTGTTTCACTTGCTGCCTACTGAAGGCGGAAGTCCCGGGTGATAGGTCTCACCTGCTCCCCTCCTCTCTCCTGAGCTCCCCCCAATTCACCTGTGAATATGACCCTGGTCCTCACCCAATCACTGTCTGCAGTTAATTCCTTGGACCTGGCCCACCCCCTCCGAACCTGCTCCATCTGGTCACTTCTAGCCTATGGGAAGCTCCAGGACCTGGACCTCCATCAGGGCCCTCCAAGCCTGTGATACTGAAGGGTCCTTGCCCTTGGTGGCTGGTGCCCTGGCTGGGAGCCTGGCCCTGCACAGCAATGTTTCAGCCTGTAGCTGCCCTCTGCCTTGGACAATCCCATCACACATGGGAGGTGGGAGATTCGAGGTCTGCCTGGTTCTACTTGACCTCAAAGAGTCAAACCAAGACAGTGGTAGACTCTATACAGGAAAGTGTTCAACCAACAGAGCTCCCATAAACACCAGGCACTCAACACACTCCTGCTGAATCGCAGTGACCATCAGAAAACTTTCAACCCCAGCTGTGCAAAGGTGCTGGCCTGGGTTGTGGGTGACAAATGCCCCCATCACTTAAGTTTTCAATCATGGATGGAAGTCAGTCAGACTGGGAGAACCCAGGCTTTCCTGGGACTCCACAAGTCTAGAGTTTTCAATCATGGATAGAAAAGGGTCAGGATGGACAATCCGCAGGCTTGCCTGGGACCCCACAGGGCTAAGACAGCAGACTTCAGCTTTGGCTACAGGTTGTAATCTTCTGGGGAGCTTATAAAAAATTGACTCCCAGGCTCCACCTTCACAAATCACTGTTTAATTAATCTTAGATGAGAGCCCAACAAACTGAAATTTTAAAAAATTGCTCTCCATGATTCTATTGTGCCCCC
>PVLC010024584.1:0-24222 GCA_004027655.1 Graphiurus murinus | reverse complement strand
TGAACTCGAGAACATTCTATCTCTGAGCGACACTCCTAGTTTTGCTTTTTTTTTTTTTTTTAAATTTTGAGACAGGGTCTCACTAAATTGAGAACGTTTATAAGTTGTTGAGGCTGTCCTTGAACCTGTGATCTTCCTATCTCAGCCTTCCAAGTACTGAGATTACAAGTGTGAGCCACCACACCTGACTTCAATAGCATTTTATAAAGGCTTTCCCTGATCGATGCCCATTTCCACCTCTAACTCCTGGTTTCAGTCTAGCATAGGAGGAGAAGCAGCTGTCTTTTCATGGTTAAGAGCCGGTTGGCCCGGGTTTGAATTGAGCTCTAACCTTTACTGGCTGCGTAGACATGGCTGAGCAACTTGGCCTCTGCGTCTGTTCCCTTATCAGTCGTGAGGAATTATAATAAGTGCTTAGCACATCACCTGGCAACAGAGTGGGGTTGGGAAATAGTGGTAGCTAGGCTATAATCTGTTCTGTCTCTTCGTAGTCATGAACATAAATATAATGAATGCATTGGATTGGCACCACTGGGTTTCTGGTGTCTAATACAAATATTTGTTGAATAACTGTTCTTTCTTTTGTTTGGAATGCACTTTCACTCCTTGCTCCAGCAATGCACACTCCTTGCTCCAGCCTCAGCTTCCATTCTGTTCCACCAAAGGCCTCCCCACCTCATGCCAGCATCTCTGCACCAGAGATTCCTCCTCTGGCCCTGCAAGTGCCAATGGCCTCCACTTTATTAGAACTACCTGTCCCTCTCATTAGACCATAAGCTCACTGAGCGCTACAAGTTCAGAACTCCCAATAGTGTTAAGTCAATCATCAATCATTAGATCACTGTGCTGTTGTGAGGAAAGACAAGTAAGTTCTCAGGGATTTCCCTACCTAAAAACTCAGATTTCACAAGAGGGTTGGGCTTGGTGGTAGAGGACTATAATCCCAGTTCTTGGGAGGCTGAGACAAGAGGATCGCCTCTTCAAGGACAGCCTCAGTAAGTAATAAGACTCATCAACCTGGTGTGACTCTATTTCAAAATAAAAATAAAGTAGGATTGGAGATGCAGCTCAGAGGTAGAATGCCTGGGTTTAATCCCCTGTACCACAAAACAAAAACAAAAACAACAAGCCAACCGCCCCCTAAAACCAAACCAAAATAAAAACAAGAAAATTGAAAGAGTTAAGATTCAAATAATACTGGCAGTTGATAATGGTTGGGAACTCAGTGACATCAAGACACTGGGGCACAGGAAGACAGAAATGTGTTTGACATCCTTGAGATAAAAGGTTGACATGACAGTCAATAAGTTCAAGAGGCCCAGCATAGTGGTACACGCTTGTAATTCCAATACTTGAGAGGCAGAGACAGGAGGATCACAGATTCTCCGCAAGCTTCAGCTACTTAGTGAGGCTCTCTGCAACTTAATGAGACCCTGTTGCAAAATAAAAAATAAAATAGGGCTAGGGGTGTAACTTAGAGGTAGAAAGCCCTGGTTCCCTATTTTCAATCTTCAGTACCTCCCCCCCCCCAAAAAAGAAAAGAAATGAAAGAAAGGTACATACTGTGCTCATGGTGTGTGTTTATGAATATAATTGTCCTGGAAACAGGTAGGGTAAGTGTTTTAAGGACCTTTTCCTTTTAAATATCTCAAGATGAATTGTGCATTGTCAGTATACAATAAATGCTTAGCAGATGCTTGCTGGATGAGCACAGGTACACATCAGAGATCAGAGCAAGAAAGGACCTTAGGCGCATCTAGTCCAACTCCTTCATGATGAATGAAGACGACTCCTAGCAGGTTTCAAAATGTAAGATGGAAGTTTTCATGTTTCAGGGATATTGTTAATTTAGTGAGGACTGATAGAGATCATGAGCAGAGACAATTTTCTAAGTTCAGTCAGAATGTCAATGGCAGAGAGAAAGAACATTTCTGTTTTTTTCCTCCCCCACAAGTGGTGGATGGGATTATGTCCAAGGCTCTATCCCTGTGTTTGTACTGCACTGGCATGAGCATCTAGTCTTGGATCACAGTGGGAAATTAGCTTGCCTCTTTCCCAGCTGTGGTAAATTCCCAACATCGTATGGCAAGTCCCAAAACACTGGATGGTTCTGAGCTTCTGAGGTTGCCCAAGTGTGAACCCTCCTGGCCAGTGGGCAGTTTTGAAGTTATTTATTGCCATTTTTGTGTTTGTTCACCAGTAAAGAATAAAGCCCAAGGCCAAAGCAATTTAAAACTATTTTAATATGATAGCTACTTCTAGTATAGGATGTATACATTTAGAAAAAAACAACAAATAAACCAACCAATGACATTTTTGGACCAGATATATCAAAGGAATATTAAAAGAATAACCAAAGAACTTATTAATAACATGAATTTGTATTTTATAATTGAGACACTCAAGCTGGGCATGGTGGCCCATGCTTGTAATCTCAGTATTTGGGACACTGAGACAGGAGGATCTCAGATTTGAGGGCAGCCTCAGCAAGTAGTGAGACTCTCATTGACCTACCAAGACCCTATTTCAAAATAAAAATATAATAGGGCTGGGGTTGTAGCTCAGAGATAGAATGCTCCTGGGTTCCATCCCAGTAACCAATTAAAATACTCAAAAAGTATGTTTTTCTAGGTAAAACTATTTTTGAGAAATTAAAAAAAAATTTTCAAAAAATGTATCTCATATAGGAGCCAACTTTTCAGCATTGAAACTTTAGTCTGTATTTTTTTCCTTCTATTGGTTTCTTGGAACAGCAATCACTTTTTTCTTTTTGGCATTGGGGATTGAACACAGGGGAATTCTACCTCCAAGATACACCCCTGGTACTCTTTATGTTTTGTTTTGAAACATGGTTTGGCTAGGTTGCTGAGAGTCTTGATCCTCTTGTCTCAGCCTCCCAAGTACTGGGATTATAGGCGTGCACCACCATGACAGGCAGCAATCAGTGTATTGGAGCCTTGGTTAACTTCACATTTTCAGGGTGAACAATAATGTTTCTATCACACATGCCAAAGCAGTATGGTGTTGTGCCTGCATTTGTGTGAGGGACCGGATGAGGGGGTCCTGCGGGAAGGGAAGGGTGTTGGGGCATCGAAATTGTCCGTTGTCATTTTGGAACCAGCAGGTCACCTCAGACAATGTTGTGGACAACTTTCTTTGAAGGTGAGATCAGTCTGGTCACAAAAGATTACATTACCCCGAGATTTTTAAAAACACTTTCCAAGAAAACTGACTGAAAATGTGAAATCCGAGAGTGCCAGCGCTCCCAGCAGGACAAGCAGGAGGCCATATTGAGCTTAATTTTCTTTTGAATACTTTAAATGAGAATCTGGATTTTCCCTAAGAAGTTTCAACCTGATTGACAAAGCCCTTGTGGCGTCTCCTCAGCTGCAGAAACAAGGAGTTAATTGGGCAAGATAATGGAGTCAATTTTGTTAATTCTTTAAGTAGTACAGTTTCTTTTCTTTTCCAGTCAGTTTGGGGGTTAATTGTAAAAGCAAGGAAAAAAAAAAAAATCAGATTTACAGATTAGAGTCTTTCCAGGTGATTGAAATACTGTTAAGTGAGGAGTGGGCAGCAGCATGAAAACAGCAAGACTGAGTCAAGAACCTCAGCTGATTATTGAAAATACATACATTTCTTACAGATTTGTTGCTTTTTTAAATTAAAAAAAATCTACAAATCAATTTTTGCATGGTATTTAAAAAGTATATTCTACTTTTTTTTTGGGCGATGGTACTGGAGTTTGAACCCAGAGGTGTTTGACCTCTGAGCTGCACCTCCAGCCCCATTTTAGTTTATTTATTTATTTTTTAAATTTTGAAACAGGGCCTCACTAAGTTGCTGAGAGATTCATTTAGTTGCTGGGGCTGGCCTCGAACCGGTGATCCGGTTGTCTCAGTCTCCCAAGTACTGGGATTATAGGCATATACTACTACACTGGGCTCTATTTCTTTAAAAAGATTTTTGTTTTGTTTTGTTTTGAAATAGGATCTCACTAAGTTACTGAGGCTGCCTTGAACTTTTGATCCTCTGGTCTTAAGTCTCCCAAGTACTGAGATTGCAGTACTGAATCATGGAGGACTTTGTAGGTTATCACAAAGAGTTCAGGTGAATTCTACATGTAATGAGATGGAGCCATTAGAGAGATGCAAGCAGGGCAGTAATAGGATCTGATAAATGATATAAAAAACCAGGCTAAGCCGGGTGTGGTGGTGCACGCTTGTCATCCCAGCATTCGGGAGGCTGAGACTGGAGAATCCTGGATCAAGATCAGCCACAGCTACTTGGTGAGGCCCTCCGCAACTTAGTGAGATCTTGTTTCAAAATAAAGAATAAAGCCGGGCGTGGTGGCGCACGCTTGTAATCCCAGCATTTGGGAGGCTGAGACCGGAGGATCCGGGTTTGTGGCCAGCCTCAGCTACCTAGTGAGGCACTCCGCAACTTAGTGAGACTTGGTTTCAAAATAAAGAATAAAAAATAGGGCTGGGGGTATAGCTTGGAGGTAGAATGGCCCCCTGAGTTCAATCCCCAGTACTGCAAAAGAAAAAAAAAAGGGATGGGGCCAGTACCTCGGAGGCTGAGACCGGAGGATCCGGGTTCACAGCCACCCTCAGCTATTTAGTGAGGTCCTCTGCAACTTAGTGAGACTCTGTTTCCAAATAAAGAATAAAAAATAGGATGCGGGGTGTAGCTCAGAGGTAGAATGCCCCTGGGTTCAATCCCAAAAGAAAAGAAAAAAAAAAAAGATCAGGCTGCTTGTAGTTCTAGTACTCAGGATGCTGAGATGACAGGAGGATCTCAGGTTTGAGGCCAGCCTCAGCAACTTAGCTAGATTGGGCTGGCAGAGTGTGTGACAAGGGGTAGAGAGAGACATCATGTCCAAACTGAAAGATGCCCATGACTTGGACCATAACGCTTTGGGGATGGTGGACAGTGGTCTCCTTTGGATTTTCTTTCAGAGGATGAGATTGTTTAAACCTGTAGCTTTGAGTCGTTTGACTTGGAGCCAGATCTGGGTTCTGACACGGACCTTCTCCATCTCATTTTCCTATTCTGAATATGTTAATGAATAATATCTGCTGCATCTTTTTCCAGGGGTCCTTGCTAAAATTAAGCAAGTCAAAACCAGTGAATGCATTTGGTAACAGTGAACAAGCTATGCAAATGCAGTTATCTCTCGGTATCCCTAGGATACCAAATCCGTGGATGTTCAAGTCCCTTACATACAATGCAGTAACATTTGCATCCAACCTATGCACATTCTCCTGTACACTTTAAATTATCTCTAATTTACTTGTAATATCTAGTACAATGTAAATGCCATGTAAATAGCTGATACATTATCTTGTTTAGGGAATAATGACAAGGTAAAAAAGCCCACAATGTTCCCTACAGACACATTTCCCCTACCGCTGCCCACAAAACCTTTTTGATCTGCAGTTAATTGAATCCCTGGATATGAAAATTGAGGACATGACAGGCCTATGTATAAGGTGGACCTATGGCATCAGGTATTACTGGTATTAATTCAGAGAGATTCTGGTTGGAAACAGGACCACAATTGGAGTTTAGGGTTACCTCTCTCCCCAGTGTCACAGGGGTAACACTGACTAGTTCAGCAAAGTCTTGTGGGACTGTTTCCCTAATGTAAGGTGGATAAAAATGTGCCTGGGCACCTCATTCAGTAGCAGTGAGGTGGAACTGGGGGAGGTCAAACTAATCAGTAATTACAATATAAGGCAAAGGAGCTGCTTATTAAGTGCCTAAAAGAGTAAAATAGTTTTCTGGCATGCTGGGAGGACTCCACTACGCCAAGCTTCTCCCAGGGTCTAAGCTCTCCCTGTTGATCAAAGGGCTCCTTTGGGGGCTACTTTCTCTGTTAAGCACTAGAAGAACATTTGGGAAGCTCCAGAATCCCAGGTTTTTAGTAATCTCTTAAGTTTCTCAGTTGAGAAATGGGAAATGGACGGAAATTTCAAGGGATGTAGTTCATTCCTTTCACACTTTAAGAACCATTACTGCAGGGAAGGAATGACAGCCTTGATCTTAGGAAAAATTGCTGCGACCCAAAACCTATGTAATGAAACACGGGCAGTAGTGGAAGCTTTGAGTCAGTTCGCATTGCATGGGTGTTGATTGCCCTTAAGCAGTCGATATTGAAGGACATTCAGTTCGTATTTTGCAGCCAGTATAGAGAAGAATTTGAAGTATCCCCTTCCCCCTTTTTTTGGGATGTGGGACATAAGGGAAGAGGACATTCTTTTTTTTAATGGGGGGGGGGGGCTGGGGATTGAACCCAGAGGCATTCTACCTCTGAGCTACAACCCCAGCCCTTTTTAAATTTTTATTTTGAAATAAGGTCTCACTAAGTTTCTGAGACTGGCCTTGAACCTGTGATCCTCCTGTCTTAGCCTTCCAAGTCCTGGGATTATAGTTGTATACCACCATGCCTGCCTTAGGACACTCTTTTTTTTTTTGGAACTGGGGATTGAAACCAGGGGCATTTTACCTCCACCCCCAGATGTATTTTTTATTCTTTATTTTGAAACAGGGTCTCACTAAGTTGCAGAGGGTCTCACTAAGTAGCTGAGGCTGACCTCGAACCTGGATCCTCCTGTCTCAGCCTCCCTAGTACTGGGATTACCAGTGTGCGCACCACGCCCAGCTCAGGACACTCTATATAAAAGGCCAGATGAAGGGAAGCAGAGGAGAGACATGTATGCTCAGTTATGATTTATTAACCTGGAGGGCACATACTAGAGTACAGTTATTTCTCCTGTAAAAGCCAAATTGACGTCAAAGATTTTGAATGTGCATACGGATTGCCTTTGAGTTCAGTCTTATCTCCTTCTCATCATACCAATCACCACCTCCTTTACCTTCAAACGGTGGCCACATCAAGCCGGTTCGGAGCGTGCCTCAGGCTTACTTTCATAGGGAAAAATCTGCGTTACCTCACTTCCTGAAAATGTGTCCAACAGAAACAGAACACCTCTCTAGAAAAGCAGAGAGCAATACTGACATGTACCAGTTTGGTTGATGATTTGCTCAATTCAGGGACCACAGACAACTATTTGGAGTGGGGCTAGATAGGTAGTTTTGGAAAGTTTTTCCCCCTCAATATATGTGCTTTATATATATATGTGTGTGTGTGTGTGTGTGTGTGTGTATAGAAGTGATATATATATATATATATACACATATATATATATACATATATATGTATATATATTTTTTTGAAACAGGGTCTCACTAAGTTGCTGAGGCTGGTCTCAAACCTGCCATTCTCCTGCCTTGTGCCTCCCAAATAATGAGATTACAGAGGTGCACCATTGTGTCTGGCTTTGTATATATTTTTAGCAAGTGAGAATGATTTTCCACATAAAACAGATATGTGATTATTTGGTCTTCACTAGGCAAAATGGAAGCAGTGATGTAATATTTCAACAAAAAGATATTTTATAGAACATTAACAAACCAAGTGAGAAGAATGTTCCTTGCAAGTACAAATATTGATTCATTAAAAAAATTGTTGAAATAGAATTGTTCATACGTTATTATTGGTGTGCTCATAAAAATATTTTCTGTTTAAATTCATAACAAACATTCTAAGGAGGAGAAATGTCTATTCTATGTCCCATTTAACAATATAATAGCTTTGTTTTCAAAATTTCATTTTATCCCAGCTGGAAGATATATGACCTTGTTATATTAAACAATCACTTTATCTCTATAGACTTATTATTGGAATACATGATTATAAGGTTCTACAGAGGGTGTAAAGCAGAACTTTTGTCTAGTTTAAGATATGGTATGCAGCTGAGGATGATCTAGAAATTATCGCAATAATGTCATAAACTTTAAGAGGTTTGCAGCTTTTGATAGCAATGTGATCATTTGTATTACTTTGTAACGAGACTACTAAATGCTGTGAATGAACAATCTACCCTAATTGCATAGGTTAAATAAAGAAATGGGAACAATAAAATATCAGGTAAAATTGTGAATGCTTTAAAAATGCAAAGGTGCCACGAAGTTGTAGGTGCTGAAACTTGAATGTGTCCTTAGAAGGTCACATGACAAGGTGATTCCTTGGAGATGTTCTCCAAGACTTTAAGGTATCATCTTTAATAAACACTCTGACCTATGATCTTTCTATCTCTAGGTCTTTGAGATGCTCTTTTCGGTCTAAAACTCCTTTCTTAGCCAGGCGTGGTGGTACACACTTGTAATCCCAGTACTTGGGAGGCTGAGACAGGAGGATCTCAGGTTCCTGGCCAGCCTCAGCTACTTAGTGAGGCCTTGTTTCAAAATGAAGAATGAAAAATAGGGCTGGGGTGTAACTCGGAGGTAGAATGCCCTAGGGTTCAATCCCCAGTACTACAAAACAAAACAAAACACCCCAAATAAACAAACCAGAAAACTCAAACGAAACAAAACTCCTTTCCCATCTTTCCTCTGCTTTATTCTGAAAAAAGTTCTAGTAATAAAGCCGGGCGTGGTGGCGCACGCTTGTAATTCCAGCATTCGGGAGGCTGAGACCGGAGGATCCGGGTTCACGGCCAGCCTCAGCTACCTAGTGAGGCACTCCGCAACTTAGTGAGACTCGGTTTCAAAATAAAGAATAAAAAATAGGGCTGGGGGTGTAGCTCGGAGGTAGAATGTTCCTGAGCTCAATCCCCAGTACTGCAAAAAAAAAAAAAAAAAAGTTCTAGTAATAGTTTGGATCTTGCCTTAGACATTCTTTTTTCCAAGGGATGCCCTGAGTATGTTATCCATCTGATCCCTGCTGACTAGGCTATACCCCTACTTTTTTTTTGTACTAGGGATGAAAACCAAGAATGCTCTAACACTGAACTACATCCACAGTCCCTTTTAAAAATTTTAAATTTTGAGACAGGTTCTCACCAAGTTGCCCTGGCTAGCCTCAAACTTGTCATCCTCCTGCCTCAACCTCCTTAGTTTGTGGAATTATAGGCACATGCCGCTGTACCTGGCAATGTGCTCTTTACTTTGGACTGCCATTATGCCTTGAACTTTTTCATCTAAACCTGGCATGACATTTATTAATGTTAATATTCTGCAAACAAGAAGAAGAATTTGGCTGAAATGGCAGCATTCTATACCTAGCTGTAGCACAGAACCTGGGAAAGAGTAGACAGTTGACCAAATTGAATGAATAAATCTTCATTTGCATAGAATTCACCATGGCCCCCTTGTCACAAGGCCACTAGATACCAATTTAATACTTACTTGTTTTATTGGAAGATAGATAGTTTAAAGAAGAAGTAGTAAAAAATCCTCTTGGTTTCCTGAGAAACTTCAACTTTTGCTCGGTGGATATATTTAACAAAGATTCTAGTTGTAAGCAATAACTCTATTTATATAATAAAGATTCCAAGTTTCCACCTAACTGAAGTTCAAAGAGTTTGGGAAATTAATAAATCCAGTTCATATCATGCAATTATAAACCCATCTTTTTTTCTTCTCCTTTATCACCATTTTTTTTTTTTCTGCATTTACTTCATTCTCAGGAACAATCTCCCCACAGAGTCAAAGTTAACTACAGGCAACTTATTCTGTGCATATAGAGCAATCTCTGTGAAGAGTGCCTTTCCTCTATGAATTCCATCAGCAGCTTTGTGAGGCCTGGCTGGCCCTGCTTCAGTCACACCAATGGGAGGGTACAGTTCATAGACATGGTGGTATAAAACGTTATCAACCAGAGGTGTGTGTTAGCCCCATGCAGGTAAAATAGGATGCCCACAATAAAAAAGAGTTTGTTTCCAGCAAACTGGAGATGAAGGAAATGTGGTGGCAGTTAAAAACTTTAGCTCAATACTTCTGTAGAAGCAAACACTGTGTTTCCTGGAAAACCGTCACCACTGGTTTGGATCAGGCACCTTGACTTTAATTGATCAGTGTGGTCTGGTATTTTCAGTAATGCATGGAAACTGACCAGAGAGAACTTTAAACATTTGCCTCTTTCATGTACTGGCTCATTCCACAAAATATATGTCCCAAGGGCTAGGGATACAGGAATGAACAGGAAACAACGCAGTCCCTGCCCTGATGGAAATTTCATTCCATCATGTGGGGGGTAGGGTAAGAGAGATAAAAACCAAGCAAAGAAGTAAATAAGACAATTAAAGTTGATAAAGAAGTCCACGAGGGGAGCAAATATGGGGCAGCTATCATTTCCTTCCAGTCTTTGTTCAGTATCATCTCCAATGAGCTCTTCCCTGTTCCTCTCATTTAAGATCAGCCTGTTTCATCTTGTTTATTTAATTCCCTCCTCCTTTTTTATGACTACTATGATCTTGTAACATTCTATAATTTACTCTTAATTTCAACACTAAGCTTAGCCAGGCATGGTTGTGCATGCCTGTAATCTCAGTACTTGGGAAGCTGAGACAGGAGGATCACAGGTTTGAGACCAGCCTTAGAAACTTAGGCTCTTGACAACTTAGTGAGACCCTGTTTCAAAAAAATAAAAAATTAAAAACAGGGCTGGGGGGGTGTAGCCCAGAGGTAGAATGCCCCCGGGCTCAATCACCAGTACAACAACAACAACAACAACAACTAAACACTAAGTTTGCATACTTAGTTATTATCTGCCACCCTCCATTCACTAGAATGTAATCCCATAGGGGAAGAGATCTCTTTCCAGTTTTGTTCACTGATGTATCTTCTAGAGCTGTGTGTATAGCAGATGCTCAATGAATAGCTATTCAATGAATGGATGAGATAGAGAACAGTGAAGGTGACCTGCCCTCTAGACAGGGAGGGCAGAGGTGGCCTCCTTGAGGACATGACATTGTGAGACATGAATAGTGAGGAATGAGCTTAGGGTGATGTGGGAGGGAAATACTTCGGTCAAAGAAAGCAGCAGATGGAAAGGAAAGAACTTGGAGTATGCAAGAAGTGAAACAAAGCCTGGCAGGCTGCTGTGTAGTGAGCAGAGGGGTGAGCGCCATCGACAAAGCTGGGGAGAAACACCGGGGCCAGTCCATCTGAGGAAGTGTCATGGGAAGCCATTGAATGGTTTGAAGCAAGGAAGCTCATGATCTGAACTAGGTTTTTGTCCAGTGTTTCTTTTCTTTCTTTCTTTTTTTTTTTTTTTTTCCAGTACTGGGGATTGAACTCAGGGGCATTCTACCTCCAAGCTATACCCCCAGTCCTATTTTTTATTCTTTATTTTGAAACCGGGTCTCACTAAGTTGCGGAGTGCCTCACTAGGTAGCTGAGGCTGGCTGTGAACCCGGATCCTCCGGTCTCAGCGTCCCAAATGCTGGGATTACAAGCGTGTGCCACCACGCCCGGCGTTGTCCAGTGTTTCTTGAATCTTTCCAGAGTTCTTCCCTTGTCGGAGTCAGTATTTTTTCTCGACCACCATTGTCCCTCTCTCATTCTTTCCTCACACAGCAGTGCTAGTGGTCAGATGTCAGTCATTCTCCTGCTGAAGCTTGGAGTGGTCCCCCATTATGCCTAAGACCCACGTCTTTATGAGGCCTGCAGGAGGTCCTCATGGCCTCCCCTGCTCTCCTTGTGTGGAGAGCCCTGCTCACTCCTCCTGCTCACTCCTCCCCACCATACTAGCCATGGGGATGGCTGGAATATACCAGGTTGCCTCCTGCTTAGGCCTCCCGCAGGCTCCTCTGCTCCTCCACACCGACTTCCTTCCTCCTCATGTGTGTTTCAACATCACTTCTGCAGGGAGACCAACAGTGAGGACTGCAGGGATACATAGACTGGGAAGCAGGAAGTCAGCCTTGCGTGGCTTTGGGGACTAGTTAGCTCTCTGGGGCTCAGCCCTGTGCTGCAAGACTTGGCTTCACAGCTGCCCCACCCAACATGGCAGTGGCCATGAAGGTCACGTGCCTCTCCCATAACCACAGAGTATGGTTAAAGAAGAAACCTGTGTGGCAAAAAGGGCCAGCCCTGGCTCCTAACAAAGAGCTTTTTAACGAAGCCATAAACCAGGTGAATCACAGTCCTCTCAGCTTCTCTTCTGCGTAATTTTAATCCTCTTCTTTGTTTTGGAGCTGATCTCATCATCTCTATCCATTTGTCCAAACTGACCCAAACTCCTCACAACTATCAAATTATTTTTTTCTAATAGTATATAGTTCATTTCAGGCTTTGACATAGAATGTACACATGTTGCCAACAACAATAATCTGGCTGACTACTTGACGGATTGGGGGCCTCTCAGGTTCCTCGGGAAAATGCTGGGCGATTCTTCTGCTTTGGTGGCTTCTCCATTGTAAGAGAATTTTTGAAGTTCTGAATAGAAACTTTGTCTGTGGGAGAGTAATTAGAGAAAGAAACCCTTAAAATGATTAAATGTCTTAAGTAAAGTATTTTGACTGTAGGATCTGAAAAGTGGAAGAAAGCATGGCTAACTGGACGTTACTGTCTAGGGAAAAAAATAGGATAGACCTGTTATCCATGAAAGGCTCTGTGCTACTTATTTAAGTTATTTATCAATTCATTTTCTTCTTTCTTTTTTTTGTGGTACTTGGGATTGAACTCAGAGGCATTCTACCTCTGAGCTATACCTCCAGTCCTATTTTTTTATTCTTTATTTTGAAACAGGGTCTCACTAAGTAGCTGAGGCTGGCTGTGAACCAGGATTCTCTGGTCTCAGTCTCCCAAGTACTAGGGTTACAAGCGTGTGCCACCACGCTTGGCTTTCATTTTCTTCTTTTTACTTACTTATAGTAAGGTGATAAGTAGTGATATTTCAAAATATCTTTAACATAAGAGACATTTCTTAAGCCGGAACTTTCACATGCCTCAATCCTATACGTGAGCATGGGTTTAAAGCTTGGTTTGTGGTAAAGTGGTAGGTTTCCCTTGTGTTATTTGATATGGTGGCAGTGGATAAAAAAAGGTGAAATTTTGTATTTTATTACAATGGAGTGTTAAAGAAGATGACTAACTGTCCTTATTTGGAGAACAGGAAGTGGTCTAGGATTGAGATCCAAAAAAATCAAATTTGTTTGATGTTACCAGTAGTGACCTGCCTTGATGTGGCTTCTTCAGATCCAAATAGAACTAAAAATTGTGACATCCGAAAGTGGTGGGAGAGCTTGAGGTACATTAGTCAGAACCTGCTACTTGAAATTTCACTTTTGAAGTCATTATTCCCAGGGAGAAGAACTGGCCTTACAAAATCTCTGTAATTACCATTATCTGGAGTGATGAAGAAAAAGGACATCTTAAGACCAAGAATTAATTATAGTCATATATATGTGACTATAATAATAATGTTGAGGATTGAACTGAGGACATCATACATTCTAGGCAAGTGCACTGAGCTACACCCCCAGCCCAAGAATTAATTGACGTAGTATTTTGAGGATCTCTTCTGAGCCATTCAGATTTTTTTGCTTGATATCTTAGCCTCTTCAACTCATCTAGATGACAGTTCTACTTTTTCTATTCCTTGAATAAAAAAGAAAAATAAACCAATTTATGGTACTGGTGTTTGCGTCAGAGTGAGCTGATATTTTAAAGATGTTTAAATTCAGCCGGCCGTGGTGGGACACTCCTGGAATCCTAGTACTAGGGAGGCTGAGACAGGAGGATGAAAAGTTTGAAGGCAACTTAATGAGACTCTGTTAAAAAAAAAAATAGAAAAAGGCTGGGGATGTAGCTCAGAGATAGAATGCCCCAGTAGAATTTAAATTTTGGAGACTGGATTTTTCTTAACCTCCCTAAGTGATTTTTGTCATCTTAGAAGTTGGAAACTAGCCAGGCTCTATTTTTTTTTTTTTTTTTTTTTTGCGGTACTAGGGATTGAACTCAGGGGCGTTCTACCTCTGAGCTATACGCCTAGCCCTATTTTTTATTCTTTATTTTGAAACAGAGTCTCACTCAGTTGCGGAGTGCCTCACTTCGTAGCTGAGGCTGGCCTCGAACCCGGATCCTCCGGTCTCAGCCTCCCGAATGCTGGGATTACAAGCGTGTGCCACCATGCCCGGCTCAGGCTCTATTTTTTTATTCTTTATTTTGAAACAGAGTCTCAGTAAGTTGCTGAGGACTTCACTAAGTAGCTGAGTCTGGCTGTGAACCTGTGATCCTCCTGTCTCAGCCTCCCAAGTACTGGGATTAGAAGTGTGCGCCACCACGCTCGACTTAAGGGAAATGTCTTCTAAGCACACATTTCCTTATGCTGTTTGGGGGTTCTTGGCTTTTTATTCTTCCTACCAACTTTCTCCCTATGACTACCCTTGGCAGGTCATTTTCCAATCTGTAGTCTACTCCTCTCTGTTCTCAGTGAGTAAGTGGCAGGTACCAGCCTATTGTGAGAGTCTTTTAGCCAGAATCCCTTCTTTCAGTCTCCCCCTCCTTCACTGAAGACTGTCTGTTGGTACTGGAGTCATCTTAAAGCAAAATTCTAACTAAAGAGTTTTCTTGTGGCTTGTTCGATATGCAATGTGCCTGGCCAAAAACATTCAGGGAACTATCACAAAAAAGTGTGTGTGTGTGGGTGGGGTGGGGAGGGGGGAGAGCAGGAGACTACTCAACTGTGCCAATCTGGCCCACTGACCCTCCAAAGATTCCTTTGCATCTTTGCGCTCATACCAGGACCCCTCTTTCTTCCCCAGTGGAGACATGGAGACATCGCCATGCGAAACGCAAAACTTCCAGCTCAGGGTAGCAGATCTTTGTATGTTGCTCAGCTGCCTCCTCCAAATTCCAATGTGGATTTTCACATCTGGCAAAAAATGAACTTGCCCATCCTACTCACTATTCAATAGCAGAGGAGGAATGAAATGACTGCGATATAATGTTCCTGCAGAAAAGAGTGACAATCAAAGATACTAGGACATAGCAACTTTTGTATCATGCTAGGCCAAAGTAGGGGAGATCCTGGCCGGGGCAGTGGGGTGGCTTGCATGGCTCTTGTTCTCTGTGCCCCTGGACTCTGCGCTCTGGGATGCTCTTCCTGTTCCCACTCCTCTATGGCCTTTCCAAGGGGGTGTGGAACAGTGAATTTTCCTTGGGGGCTGCATTCACATCCCATCTCTTTTCAGCATAAGTTTGTAGACTCAGACCATTGTAGGGATTGAACCATCATGATACCAGGCTTAATATTTCAGTGGCAGCAGGATCTCTAAGACCAGAGGGGTTGGTCCACTTGCTACTATTCTACTCTATCTGCAAGCCGCTAGAACTGGGAGGCTTTTCTTCTTTAGTTTTTGAGCCTAGAGACTCTGATGTATTATAAACAGGTCTCTATGCTTTGCTAACTCCCTCTCCCCCAAACTAGTTTGCCACAATTTGAAAAATAGGCATGATGATATTTATTTATTTATTTATTTATTTATTTATTCATTTTTTTGATACTGGGAATGGAACCCAGGGGTGTGCTACCACTGAGCTATACCTGTAGCATCCTCCCTTTCCTTGGTACTGGGGGTAGAACCCAGGGACAGTAAGCCTCTGAACTAACCTCTACCCCTTCACATTTTTTTTTAAAAATCTTGAAGCAGGGTCTTGGTAAGTTGCTGAGGCTGGCCACGAACCTGGATCCTCCTGTCTCAGCCTCCCCTTTTTATTTTTTATTTTGAGATAAGAGTCTTGCTACATTGCCCAGTCTGGCCTTGATCTTCCTGCCTCAGCCTCTCAGGTAACTGGGCTTACAGGCATGCACCATCATGCCTGCCTACAGCATAACGATCTTTATTTATTAGCTGCTTTCATATTTGACGGACACCTTAAAAGGAGTATTGGCCTTGAGGAAGGTAAGGGGCCAGGGTCTTATCCCCATGAAGCAGCTGCACTTTGGAATAAGGAGGTATTTGGCTTTTTCAGCCATAGAAGCCTCCAAATTAGACCGCTAACTTGGTCTGCTGGCTGCTGATACTTAGCCAAACTATTTCCTCCCACCTGCTGGCAGGGCTAACTCTGGCCTGGCTTCATCTCTTTCGTGTGGGGTTTTGATGAAAGTAGCCAGAATCACGTGACACACACCGACATTCCGAATCCTGTCACTGTCACTAAGCCACCACTTGGCGGGCACCTTCCAAGTTTCTGCTAGCTGCTGTTTTACCCAAACCACAATAATTTTGTCCTTTCTGATGCCACTTAATCACCTCCTTTAAACGAATCCTTTCTTTTAGTTAATGCAGCATTTTCCTTTTGATATCATATTTCTATTAATTAGAATTAGGTTTGGGTACAAGTAACAGAAAGCAAAACATATCAGCAGCTTAAATCACATGTAAGCTTACTTCTCCTCCTTTTTGCTTAAGTTGATTTCTCTCCCTTGGCGGCTTAAAGGCCCTGCAGTGACTATGTTTTGGGATCTTCCCGCTTTCACCAGCCTAGAGTGAGGACATTGACATTAGGATTCAAGACTGCTGCTGGAATTCGAGCCTTCACATCCAATTTCCATACACAAAGATACAGGAATTAGGAGAAAGGTGTGCCTTTTCTTTTCCATAGAGATTTTCTGGGCGTTCTATACTGCATTGTGGCCAAGATTTTGTCAGATGTGTGGCCACACTTAGCTTTTAGTTTAGGTGGATTGTATCCAGCTATTTATTAAGTTTTTGTAACTAAAGTGAAAGGGACTGTGGATATGGGGTAGGTGGGTATGGGGTAGGAACTAAGAGTCTTGGTCACAGGTAAATGCATAAGTAACTAGTAAACAAAGTAAATAGTTTCAAGTGCCCTAAGGGAGCTTCTTGTAGATTTCAGTAGGAAGTCAGTGGAGGGAGAGGTCACCACCAACTAGACAAGGCTTTCACAGGTGGGGGTAGCATTTAAATTAGTTTTTAAAGAATGAATAGGTGAGCCAGGTGTGGTGGTGCACAGGCCTGTAATCCCAGTGTTTGGGAGGTTGAGACAGGAAGATCGCAGGTTCAAGGCCAGCCTCAGCAACTTAGCAAGGCTCTCCGCAACTTCGTGAGACACTGTTTCAAAATAAAAGATAAAATAGGTCTGGGGGTATAGTTCAGAGGTAAAATGCCCTTGGGTTCAATCCTCAGCACTAAATAAATAAATAAATGTAAAAATAAAAAAATCAAATAGAGGGGTGTAGCTCAGAGGTAGAATGCCCCTGAGTTCAATTTCTAGTACCAAACAAATAAATGTATAATATATATAAAAACAAAAAATAAAATAGGGCTGGAAGTGTAGTTCAGAGGTAGAATGGCCCTGGGTTCAATTTACAGTACCAAATAAATAACTAAATAAGTAGTAAATATAAAAATACAAGTAAAAGAGGGCTGGAGGTGTAGTTCAGAGGTAGAACAACCCTGGGTTTAATCCCCAGTACCAAAAGAAAAAAACAAAAACAAAAACAAAAGACCCCAAAATAAAAAACAAAACACCAAAAAAACCAACCTAAAATGTGAGTAAGAGAGAAGTAGGGCATTCAAATTGGAGAACCAGTATGATCAAAGGCAAGGATTTTGAAAAATATGTCAAGAGGATGCGCATTCTCTTAGGCGGAGCTGCACGCACTGCCCAGCGTCCCAACACACTCGGGCTCTGGCTCTGGGTCCTGCAAGTGCAGATGAGGATCTTCTCATATTTTGTGCTCTAGGTGCCTCGTGTGGTCCACACCCTGGCCTGGTCTTGCCTGGCGTAGAATAAACAATACACGAATGAGCCTGGTGGCCAGCCAGGTCCGGGGGTTGGCCCTTTCTAATTTTAAGCAAAAGAAGAGAAAGCTCCTTCCATGTACAAGAAGGGAGTCCAGCAGTCTTTGTCTGTTCCATATGGCAATCGAGCAATCTGTCCATCAAAGGAAGAATTTTATTAGTAACTGGCATAGTAATTTCGTGTAGACCATGCACCAAAGACAAATGACAATGGTTTTTCTTCCCAGGGTTATTTTGAGGTTCTGAGTAGTCCTGTAATCTTTCGTGCTTAGACTCACGTCAGATCCAGATCTGAGGAAATATTTGGGACATTTGCTATGATGTTAATATAGCTGACACCTGCTATCAAGCTGCAGGATGAGGATTGGGGGGGGGGGTTGCATTCTCCCAGTGTGGCCCTGCAGCACGTGCTCACGTGTCCCAGAGAAGTGAGTGGCTAGTGTTTACCTGCGTGCTGCAGCAGGGAGGCGGACACTGTTAGGTCCTCAGTTGCTCTAGTTTGAGATTCATGTAGCTCACATGGATTGAGTATAAAGACACAAAAAAGTATACAGGCATCAAAGCTTTCAATAAAAAAGTAAGTTGGGCTGGTTGTGATAGTATATGCAGTACTTGGGAGGCTGAGACAGGAGGATTGCAGGTTCAAGGTCAGCTTCAGCAATTTTGTGAGACCTTGTCTCAATATAAAATTGAAAAATAAAAAGGGCTGGGGGTGTAGCTCAGTGGTAGGGTGCTTGCTTAGCCTGTGCAAGGTCCTCCATTCCATCCCCAGTACCAAAGAGGGGGGAAAAAAGAAAGAAAAGAAATTGAGTTCTGGCTTATAATTCTCCTAACCATGTGTTCTTGACCCTGCTTAACTTTTTAATAATAGTCAATAATTATTGGAAACTTCATACTAATGCATGGCCTACCTGTAGCTGTCTGATAGAGGGGTAGGAAAAAGGTTATAGAAAGCAAATTACAAGAGCCAGACGTGGTGACGCATGCTTGTAATCCCAGCATTTGGGGAGGCTGAGACTGGAGGATCCGGGTTTGCAGCCAGCCTCAGCTGCTTAGTGAGGCCCTCTGCAACTTAGTGAGAACTTGTTTCAAAATAAAGGATAAAAAATAGGGCTGGGGGGCTGGGGCTGTAGCTCGGAGGTAGAATGCCCCTGCGTTCCATCCCCAGTACCACAAAAAGAAAAAAAAAAAAAAGAAAGCAAATTACAAGTAATATCAGCAATTTATTGAGATAACTTCTTCTAGATGCCAGGCTTTTGCCACACATTAGTTCATAAAACCCATTGCCCCTAACTCTAATTATAGACAGAAGAAATGGAATCTTATAGAGATATTACATTTCTTGTTCAGTGGCCATCTCTTTTATGTTGACCCTTTTTAGATGGTAACCCACTTCCCCTGAGTGGAACATCTTTAGCTGACTTCAAGCATAGGATAGTTATTATTATTAGTTATTATTATTATTTGCAGTACTGGGGATTGAACTCAGGGCTTCACATGTGCTAGACAAGTTTTCTACCACTGAGCTACATCCCTAGCTCTTTTTATTTATTTCCTTGTTTTTTATTTTGAGACAGGGTCTCTTTAAGTTACCAAGGCTGGTCTCCTCCTCCTTTAATCTCCCAAGTAGGTAGGATTATAGGTGGATGCCACCATGCCCAGCTAGGAAAATTATTTTTAATATGAGTTTCAAAAGTTGATTTCTTATAACCTCTGCTTATTGGTCCTAATTGGACCCCACAGCACTAGAGTTCTTTAGATATGCAAAAATAGCTATCATATTTGCAGAAATTTGTCTCCTGATTATAAATTCAAGTTCCTCACATGTCCTACTTTCAAACTTGTTCTTCATTGGAATTGCTGTTCTTTGGATATGTTTTAATTTGTCTATAAACTTTTAAATAAATTAAACATAGTAATCCATCTGTCAGATCCTTCTTCCCGTCCTTACTTCCTTCCTTTTCCTTTTGTTTTTCAGTACTTGGTGTTGAACCCAGGAGCTTTCTACCTTCTACCTCTAGCCCTTCTTATTTTTTTTTTTTATTTTGAAACAGAGTCTCACCAAGTTGCTGATGCTAGCCTCAAACCTGTGATCCTCTTGTCTCATCTTCCCAAGTACTGGGATTACAGACCTGCACTCCATCTGTGAGTTTCTAAATGCAGAATTTATAAGAACAGACGATCTTCTCTCTTATTCTAGATATCATATTTCTATTAATGAGATCTGGAGTTTCATTACATTTTTTAGGGCATCAGGAAGGAGGGTTAGTATGTTATAGATGACTTCCATTAAACATACTGCTGAAAATTATTAAATCTTTTTCACATTTACATTTGTGAGGCATTGTTATCTCCATCTTCTATTTTTGTAGTTGGAGGTAGGGTTTTTTTTGGCTGCAAACATAGTTCTTACATTTGCCTTAGAGAACGTTTTGTTTAATTCAAGTCCTTTGCTCCAGGTGCTCACGATCTTTTTGGAGATTGGTTTTTGCCGTCCACTCTGTCCACCGTCACTCCTAGCCTTGGTAAATCTATTCCTTTGAAAGCCTGCTCTCTAAATTTTCTGAACAGCACAACTAATCACCAGGGCTGAAGCTTGGCCAGTTCTTGGCACTCCTCTTATGGTTGACACTAATTCCTTACCAAGAAACCATTCTGCAGCACCTGCCAATCAGGCAATCTCTTCTGCTCCTTTTGACATTCAGATCCTCTATCATGTCTTCCTTTGGGAAGTGTTCTAAATTAAAAACAAGTTTTTGATTGATGAATTCAGTGGTTCTCAAAGGAACATGGTTTACCCACCTCCTCATCCTTCTCCATGGAATATTTGGTAGTATCAGGAGATAATTTTTGGTGCTCCAACTGGAGAGGGTATTACTAGCCTCTCTCTAGTGAATGGATGCCAAGGGCTCTGATAAACATCCTAAAGTGCACTGGTAAATACCCGATGCCAAAGAGGTATCCAAAACATCAGTAGTGCTGATGTTTGGTTGCCCTGTGTAGGACAATCCAGGCATGGTTTAATGTGCCTGATGAAAGGCCACGCCTCTTAATAGCTACATTTTGGTGACAGGTTTTACATCTGCTGACTCTTCCTAGACTGAATGTTCTTTCCACAGTGTCACCTCTGCGTCTCAGGCTGGGGAGTTAGTCTTGGTCCCATTACTGAAAACAGATGGCGATGGGTGAGTTAGCAGGTTCCACTCTGGGCCTTATGAAACTGACTCTCCAAACTACAACTAGAAATTAGTTTCATTAGATTCTGGCTATGTGCTGCATGAACATCTAGGTTTTTGCCCTAATTTATATGTATGTTGGAGTGGGATAATAATAGCTTTTCTCCAGCTATTTCATCAGAATATTTTGGAGAAAAAGGAGATAATGTAGGTGAGGAGTTTTGAACTCTCATGATGGTACAATTACTATTAAAGCATTATAATGATAATTAGTAGTGGCAATCTGGTGTATGTAGGAACAAAGTATTTTATATACAGTGCTTTATACTCCAAAGAAAAGAACTAATTAAAGGAAACATGTTGTTCTGGTTCTAACTCATATATCTGTGGCCAGGACTGATCCCTCAAACTATAAATGTGCCTTCCCACTATGACCTTAGGAGGCTATACTGGGAACTTTCTCCCTGACCCATGACCTATGTCAGGTGCCCAGGTCCAAGATAGTGGGTGAGGAACAATAAGAAAATGTTTGCTGACCTTGGAATACAGAAGTGCTGTTATTATTACTAGAAAATGGAAACTTACTGGGTGCAGAAAACCATCCTCTGATAAACTCAGCTCATTTTCATGGTTTCTCTTTTTTCCTTCCTTCCTTCCTTCCTTCCTTCCTTCCTTCCTTCCTTCCTTCCTTCCTTCCTTCCTTCCATCCTTCCTTCCTTCCTTTCTTCTTTTCTTTATTTCTTTCTAGTTACTTTTACCAGTATAATGAAGGGTAGAGTGATAGGGACATACATGCACACAGCACTTGGTGTATTTTCATGCATAGCTCTGAAGGATTTTCCAACACATACAAGGAGTTAAGAGACTTTTTGAGCAGGATGGTATTTCCCAAGCATGCAAACTTGACTCCATCCTGCCCGCCCGCCTCACCTACTTACTATTTGTCCCTGTCCCTGTGACTGCTGTGTGGCTGGCATCCACCCCCACCCTGGCGTGCCAAAGGAGTGAATGAACAATGGAATACCCTGGCACTGGCGGGTGTTTTAATAACTGTGGAAAATGAGGAATTTACAGATGCATGATTTAAGCTCCCACTTCAAAGGTCCTCAACTGAAATCCTCCTGAAATTAGAAGCAGTACCATGGAACACAATGCAACCTTTTGCATGGCTGCCCAGCATTACTATAAATCTGTGTGTGCACCGTTTGGGAACAGTACATTACTGGGAAACAGATGCCCAGCTTTCATCTGGAATTTATGTGCAGTGTTCAGTAGGTAGGTACCGCCTGGGAAACAGGAGATACGCAATAGGAAGCAATTTGTAGTCAAGACTCGAGACAGGTTTGGGCTCATTGACCAGGGGCTTAACCAGCAATTCTCCTCGGTAGATCTTCCTGAGCCTCAACTGCCGTCACTCTGTCCTGGTCCAACACTCCACTAGGAAGGAAGAGAGATAAGTGTTCCTTGTCCTATTTCTTTGTTAGTATTTTCTACTTCTTCAGCTACTTCTCAGTAGACATCAGAGCCCTTAGCATGTTTTTTTTTGAGACGATACCTCTCCCTCAATGGCTTCCTCTTCAGCCCTATCCTCCTTAGCTGGGCCTTGGCTCCAGATCTATTCTCTTTCCTTTCACTGATAATTACTCCCACTCGTCCAGTGCTTGGTGTATCCCACACTGAGCAAATGCTTATTAAACCTCACCTAACTTTGGGAGGTAGATTTTTTTTCTTTTTTCTTTTTCTTTTTGTCCTTATTTTGTCCATGAGAGATCAGCCCCAAAGGTATAAGTGGCTTGACAAAGGTCGCACAACCAAGATGAGAAGTAGAAATTCTAAGCCAGGTCCAAAGCCCAAATTCATACATTTGATGATATTTTTACCACTTCTCACCTTAAACCCCAACCATAATAGTTCCCATTCTTTCACATTAGCAGCAACGAAACTATTTAACATATTTCACAAAGAGCATTTATATTTAGCAGGGCCAACTTAGACACAGTGCCTGAATAGAAAGGCCCAATTGTTATTGTTAGATTTTTCCCACACTGTGGCATATGTGGAGGGGAGGGTGGAACCTTTTGATTGTCTACCAAAAATATCACCCAGATGGGGAGGCCTGTGGTTGGTTAGCCTGATTCATCCAGTTCATCCTCGAGTTCTTTAGCTGCTACTACCAGACAGGACAAATCCTGGGCAGTGCTCTTAGGAGTATGTTGATGTTTGTCTTCATGATTCTCATCTTTTCCTCTGACTTCAAGGCTAACCAATCTTTCATCCTACATCTCCTTCTAAAATCCTAAAGTTCCCCTCCAAGTTTCTACCACGTATTTCCTAGACACTTCCTTTCCAGGGTACCAATGTGAAATAATGAACAGGAGCCACCGACCCCGTGCTATGTTACTTTTGTCTTCTTATCCTCACTAGAAAGCATTTGAGAAACACATCCCAATTTTACTTTTGAGGAAATTAAATGAAAAAACTGAGACAAGTCTGGCTAGTTTTCCAAAGTCACACTACCTAGTGAATCTGAACTTTAAGTTGATGAAGCAACAGAGGCAACGTTAGGAGTTTGCCTAATGTGACATAATAATTCATTACATTTTTTAGTAGCTCCATAATTATAAACTGGATAGTTATGCATGGATGGCTGTGGTAGAGATTGATGATGGTTCAGTTAAGGATCAAAGAAAAATCACTTTCTCAGTTCTCCACTCATTCATGTTGTTTTTAGGGAAAAAAAAAATGCATCCTAGTTTTCCTCTACCTCAGAGTAAGCACAAGATAAGAAACCCGTGGAGTGTGGCTTTGGGGCCAGGCTGGGTTTCAGTGTATGTAACTATATAATGGCACATCCGCAGCAGCTGTTTCTAAGTCCCCTTAGGTGATGGAGTCTTCCTCCTGGGACCTGGGGCAGGGGCAAGGAGTCTGGGAGCAGGGACAAAGCTAATCACAGTCTTTCAAGTTAGTGCAAAATTGCCTAAAGCTCATTGAGTTTTCTCCCTTATTCCCATATGTTAAAAGTATTTTAAGACTATGTTCTCCTTGAGTCTTTGCTTTGACAAAAATGTTTTTATTCTTCAGTGCTAAATACTTTTATAATTTTCTTTTGGCATGTGTGTGGTACTAGAGACTGAACTCAGGGGCATTCTACATCTGAGCTATACTCCCAGCCCCATTTTATTTTTTTATTTTGAAATAGGGTCTCACCAAGTTGCTGAGAGCCTCGATAAGTTGCTGAGGCTGACCTTGAACCTGTGATCCTCCTGTCACAGCTTCCTAAGTACTGGGATTACAAGCATGAGCCACAATGCCCAACTTCCTAAATATTTTTATAATTTCTGATATGATTTCTTCTGCATTCTATGAGTTGTTTGGTACTGTGCTTTGTGTGTGTGTGTGTGTGTGTGTGTGTGTGTGTGTGT
>PVLC010024583.1:0-24018 GCA_004027655.1 Graphiurus murinus | reverse complement strand
AAATGCTACTTCTCTTTTAACTCACACATCCATGAACAACTTCTTAAACACCTTCTATTACTACAGGAAATTTGAGTAAGAGATATAGCTAGAATTCATACAATGAATGCAGTCTACATAACAGGTAATTGTGATGAAGATCAGCCATGCTATAATGAAGACTGTATGGGACAGCAAAGAAGGACATTGAGCTAATACTTCATGATGTGGCTGGAGCCACAGCTGGGGTTAGCACTCAGATATGTGACATAAAAGAAACGGTCTCTCTGCTAAAGCATGAGGAACAGGTGGAAGCTTTACTTCAGTTGGACAAATGTTTTCAAATTAGTATGAACTGAAGCCTAGACACCTAAAAGTCTATAATCTTCTATGAACCGAAATAGTTCATTATTGCTACATTAATGCCATTAATGAGTGGTAAAGTATGTTTATGATACAAGGAGTGAAGAAGAGACAGACAAGAAAGGATGGAGAAGAGGTTGGTGAGACTATTTAATAGATCATGAAGGGACCTGCACATAGGAGCACAGTGGTCACAAGTATGGACTTCATCTTGACAGCACAGAGAAGCTACTGAATAGTTTTAGTTAACTGAGTAATGTGAGCATATCTGAGCTTTTTAGATCCTTCTGATAGCAGTATGGAAGACATCATGGAGTCTAGAGATATATTTCAGCAGTCTAAATGAGAGACATGCTTAAATGGCATAAGGCTTAGAGTTGGTGGGTGGAACTGGTGTATATGACTTATATTCAGATAATATAAAATATAAGACTTTATGATTGTTGAGAGAAACATAAGATAGTCTCCAGCATAATTGTTTAATCTTCTTTTATCCAGAGAAGAAGTGTCGAATAATCATAAAAAGTGTTCTATTTACTCCTAGTTATAGGATTCATGTACCAGTGGGAAGGGTTTTGCAAATGGGATTTCAGTATTCACACCACACTTAGAGTATACCTAAACATTAATTTTAGATATTGTTTAATATGTGAAGATAAGGGACGGGGAAGGATGCTAACTTTAATTAATTATTTCATTGACTGAAAAATTCAAGGAAGAAAAAAATTACTGCAAGTATTATTCCGGAAATAATGATACTGGTTAAAGATATTTATTTAAACTAACTGAACAAAATTTATTTTTGCAAACATCATGGTGCAAACTGGTGAGAAGTATATCTCTGTTTTATTGAGATAAGCTATAGAAGATTCTATTTTTCTTGGGATATGTTTCTTCCCATGGGAACCCTACATACCTGGAACTTCTAATGAATACCAGAGGGGAATGAGAAACATGATTTACAGCCTTGGTAATTTTAGTGAATTTCTATTTGTTTTGCTCAACATAGAAACTAACAATATAAACCTAAAACTTAGCTTGGTTGAAATTGACAGTACTTGTCTGAATACCTGAATGAATATTACAAGTCTATGAATTCCATCCTGTCACCAATCACACGTGACTTTGCACAAAGTCACTTTCACCGAGGCATGCTCTTTCCTTCTGAAACATAAGTCTCATACATCGTACTGTGCATCAGATGAAACGAAGTGCATGATGACACCTTAAAAATAATCATATTTTATAGTACTACTATTATTCATTGTGAGTAGAGGTCAGAATCAGTATATTTGAAAGGCAAAGAGAATGAGCAAGAATTTCGCTGTGAGACCAGAGGAATTTAGATAAGAAGTCAAGGTATTTCCTTTCTCCCTCAGGTTAAGAGCAGCACAAGGCATTGTCTCCATAGTCCTGAGCAAACCGAGATCATCAGCCCAGGATGAGCAACATAATATTTTAGAAAACATCTGTGGTGTGTGTGTGTGTGTGTGCGCGTGCGCGCACACAGAGTATTTAAAAAAGCAATACAAGCTGTCTTAAGAAAGCTTCTTTGAGTGTGTTTAAATTCTTTTAAATTTCCTGCATACAAATGTTGAATACTTCCAAAATGTCAATCAACCTTGTTTTCCAGTTAACTTAGAATAAAATGATAATGAATTTGGATTTAGTCAGTGCCTTACTCAGAGTAAGAGTAATTAGACTTGGAAAAGACCTATTAGGATATCCAATTTCATCTCTCTGCTTAGAGAGGACTATTTCTCCTGAGAGTTCCCTATTACTGTGTCCTGTCTGGTTTTAAAAGTCTCGAGGGAAGAAATATTTACTATATTCTTAGATTATGCACTCTCAGGCTTAAAGGGAAAGAATACTCACTTTGGGAATCAGGAAGCATGGGTTTGGTCCTTAATTTTGTCATTTGTGTGTAACTTTGAGCCAGATACATAGGCTTTCTAAACCTTGATTTAGGAAATGGTGTTCAAATTCTGTATCACAAGATTATAGTGAAAATAAAGAAGGAAAACACATTTAAATTGATCAATGCAGAGTTTATGGCAATTGAGTCACCTCCTATTAAGTATAATTTTTCTATTTGGTAAGTTTTCTACCAACCACTCTTGCACGTATTTCCACCCTCTATCCTTCACCTGTTTCTTGAAGTAAACGGGCCTTTTACATTTAGGGGGGGGGATTTGTAGTTTTACTTCTTTATAACATTTCCATTGGTATTAGTTCCCCATAGCTGTCATTACAAACTGTTGCCAGTACAAACTGGGTGGCTTAAAACAAAACAGAATTTTATTCTCTCCCAGGCCTAGAGGCTGGAAGTCTGAAATAAAGGTATCACTGGGGCTATGTTCCTTCCGAATGCTGGAGAGGAGAATCCTTACTCTGCCCATCTTAGCTTCTGGTGGCTCCCAGCAATCCCTTGCATGTCTTCTCAGACACCTGGCTCCCTCCCATCTCTGGCTTCATCTTCACATAGCTTTCTTCTCTGTATGTCCTCTCCTCTTCCCAGAAAGACATCAGTCAATAGATTTAGGGATCATCCAAAACCATTATGACCTCATATGAAGTAATTACATCTTCAAAGATGCTAGTTCCAAATAAGATCCCATTGTGATGTTCTGGGTGAACATGTGTTTTGTGGAGGTACCCTCTGTCTTCTGTATTCTTAGCAGCCTTCCCAGTACAGAATCTTGTTCTAAGACATTAAGCACATACTGGAAAGTCATCACCCTCAGAGTGTGGACATGGTCAATATCAATTTTTCTTTTATTTATTTATTTATTTATTTATTTATTTATTTATTTATTTATCTATTTTTGGTACTGTGGATTGAACTCAGGGTCATTCTACCTCCCAGCTACACCACCATCCCTATTTTTTATTCTTTATTTTGAAACAGGGTCTCACTAAGTTGAAGATGGCCTCACTAAGCAGCTGAGGCTCGCCGAGAACTCGGATCCTCTGGTCTCAGCCTCCAAGTATTGGGATTACAAGCGTGGGCCACCACACCTGGCAATTTTTCTCTTTAACTCATCACTTTCACCAAAGAAAATTATCACCACTTTTATTTCAGTTGTACTTATATTTCTCTGAAGATCCTCCATAGCAGGAGAGGGAAGAAAAAAAAAAAGATAATTTTATACAAAGTTGAAGGGCAAGTTCCGAGTAGGTAAATACTTCAAAAGTGTTAAGTTCTTCTATAACCTTTTATAACTTTTGGAATGAGAAGAGGTTATAGAAAGTGTTGATCTATTTCATGGTTCTGTGGAGTGACCTAAGCAACTTTTTCTATCTTAATAGGTCACCATCCCCTTCTTATATGTGAAACTGAGGGAATAGCCTAACTAATGTCTTGTCTATTATTCGGGGTTATTGAGAGGCAACACAGCATGATAAATGAGAAAATAGTTTTGAATGCCAAAGTTATATATATATATATATGTATATATATATATATATGTACTTGAGTAATATATACTTGAGTAGTATATATATGTATATATATACTTGAGTAATATATATATATGTATATATATACTTGAATAATATATATATGTATAACTCAAATATATATATATATTTGAGTTATGTTAAAGAATATTATGGTTGTTCTGATACATTAGAAATGACTTTAAAATTAGTGCTGTTGAGCTGGGGGGGATAGCGGCACAAACCTGTAATCCCAGTACTTGGGAGGCTGAGATTGAAGAATTGCAGGTTCGAGGCCAGCCTCAGCAACTTAGCAAGACCCTGTTTCAAAATAAAAATAAAATAGGCCTGGGGGTGTAGCTAAAAGTTAGAATGCTCCCGAGTTTAATCCCTAGTACCAAAAAAGAAAAAAGTTTCATGGTTTTTCTCATACTTTTTTCTGCCATTATCTCTTTAGCTCTCTCTCAAGAGCATCCTGTTAAAGTCTATAATAAAGCTCTACCTATGTGAAACTAGATAAGATGGTTACTTTTCCAACTTTTGCATTTTAATAACTCTGTTAGCAAATATGTGTATGAATATTTTTCTGCAAGTTTTAAAATTCAATATCAGTCATTCTTGTATTCTCTTTATATATGCCAACTGTCCTTTTACCCTTTCCCAACATAAATAGCCAAAAGCCTTAAATATTTGGAATGAAAACTGCCCTAAATAAATTGCTTTCTGTTGAGTTTCTTATAAAACAAATGTGAGGAAAAAATTGTTGTGTATAAAGCTTTTGCTTTGTAATGACAGATAAGCACACGATTCCCCACTGGTCCAGTTCCCACCTCCCAATCTCAAATAAAAATTGCATTAGCATTTTGATTCATTTCTATGGTGCGATCTTCAAGGTTTTAAGCTAGTACAAGTCAAAACAGAGAAAGGTACTATACAAACTAGGAAAAGAGATGCTTGTTGATTTTCTCTTTGTTTTTTAGCATGAAATATTGTGGTGAACTTAGTATTTCCAATACTTAATTCATATGGATGAATTTATTCATGAGCATGTGATTTTGTTATTTTCAAATGAGTAAGTCAAGGTGACAAGGTAATTTACTTTATACAACATGAGGAATCAGCCACACTTTGGCTGTAATTGTTTTATTTGATAACAATTGGCTATAGCTGCAGACGGATCCCCCTTTTTTCCTTTCGTTGAACAAATCGAACAATTCATTTGTGGCAAAACAAATTCTGTCCTTGGCCCTCATATTTCTTTCACCCATTTATTAAATTATATAAAAATATAATCAGTATATGCCTGGGATTGATCTAGTTCTTTGGACATTTTTATAGTTTTTTTTTTTTTTTTTTTTTTTTTTTTTTTTTTTTTTTTTTTTTTTTTTTTTTTTTTTTTTTTTTTTTTTTAATTAGAAGCGCACAGGAGCATTTTCCTTTAGTCATACTTGGCTGATGTTTACTATCATTTCCTGGAAAAAGGAGGCTTCACACGTGAATTCTGCTGTTTACTGCCATGGAACCTCAACTCTTTATGTCTAGTTTTCTAATTGTAAATTGAGAATAACACTAAATTTTTATGAATTTTAGGAGGATTAAAAGGAGGCATAAACAGGCATCAGTGGAAATGCTTCCATCACTTGTTAGTGCCTTGGCTTTAGGAAAGTTGCATCATTTTTCTGAGCCTCAATAACCTCATACTTAGAGTGATAATAATAAAAAAGGAAGCTACAAAAGAATGAAAAAATAATATACTTACATGTTTTTCTGATAATATAAAGTTATTCGTTATTATTATTTAGACTCTAGGTAAAGGATAGAGGTTAGAAAACATGAATTCAACTTCTTCAATTAAAGACTCGGTATCTTTAGAGGGTGTGTGGGGCATGGAATGGAATCGTGTTTCCTTCCCAGAATTATATACTGCACTGAATATTTAAAATTCCTAGATGCAACTGCTATGATGCTGTCTAAACAAAACTATCTTTAGAGAGGTAGTATCTTAAAATAAACATTCCTTAAAGCTAACAGCACAAAGATTTCACTTCGGGGAAATGTTAAATTTGAAGCTATATTCTGTTATCTCTATGGCCACTATTAGCTTTTGCAGCAAAGGAGGCAACAAAAGAATAAAATGGGGGTGGAAAAGAAAGATTAATACATAAAAGACAACAGAGAAGGTGGAGTTATAAGTGTGATAAAAAGTCATAAAATGAAAGGGTAGATTCCTGGTGATTTAAACTCAGCTATTATATACCAGGCTGAGTCCAAGAGTTTATTGCCATTACATGGAAACTAAGATTAAAAATCATTTTGTCCCCAACTCATTTCCTGCAAACTCCATAGAACCATCTATGAAGATCCTATCTACTGAGGGAGCTCCTGATGTCACAATGGTAAGTAAGTAGGCTCAGAAGCTTTATGCCCATCACCAATGGATTTGACTTGCTAAATGATCCTGGGCCATTCAATGTGTGACCCATGCAGAGGTTTGCAAAGTAACTCCGTACAAAATTGCTAAACACATCTCAATTTAGATTAACTAAGAGCTGGTAAAAAAGAAAAATAGCTAAAAAATTATGTAATTAGTACAGCTCTCCTAAAGAGAGCTATAATTATAGTAATCATAAATCATTTTTCTCTCATAACTGTAAATAGAGAACAAAGGGAACCTGACAGACCCTTCTTAACAGTCTCTTTCTGGGAAGAAAATATTTTTTTGACATGGATAACTGTCACCCATGATTGTCAGTTGGGAGACAGTGGGGGAAGAAAAGCCATTTTGTTTTAATTTCTGCAAAAAAAATCATTTTTCAGTAATTGTCACTAATGTTCTTTGATAAGCATGAACTTTTCACACTTGTGAAAGTTCCCAGGTTGTCTTTGAGGATAGGGGAGTGAACAGGAAGAAGTACCTTTGAACTTTGACATAACCTTTATTCTAAACCCAGCAATGAAATTTTTTTAAGGACTGGCTCTGACAAAGTCAGGTTTTGTTATTTTCCCACACACCCTTCTACTATGGGGATCTACAAGAAGAAGGAAAAAAACCCAAACATTGATATAACAAGCTCTACTTCATGTTGACTTACTTGCCAATTTTATTTTTAAAAAGGAACATTTTAAAAACTTTATTTAGACCATAAATATGCTGTCTATAGCCACTGGTACTTGAAGACAGATGTTCCACATGTGGGAAACATTTGGTTTTTTAAGCTATCCACAAAATTTTAACTTTTGATATTTTGTCACACAATATTTTTAGGCTGCTTATGTATATTTTAATTTTTATTTAATAAATAGATGCAGATGTGGCTGCACAGTTTTATTGGGCCTAGCAGTAGACCAAACAATGAGGTGCCTTGGCTCCAGTGGTAAAAGCCAGTGAGACAAGAAGCCAGTGGCTACAGCCATCTACCAGCAGCAAGCACCCAGGGGTCCTGAGACTGCTTCAGCCCTGATTACACACATGACTCAGGCATTTTCCTCCCTATAATTACACCCTACCCACATTTTCTTTTTGCCAGATAGAAATGGATCTGGCTTCAGCATATGAACCATGATGCAGTTTCCTAGGAAATCTTTTGCTTTTATGGAAACAAAGGACAGATGTTTATGGCCTATCTCAACTACTTCCCCAGTCTTTCTCTCTCAAAAATGTTCCCAGCACCCTGTAAACATGAGCCCATGGCCTAAGGAAATTTGGAAATATTGACAGTGACATAATTTGAGGACTTCATAAAGTGAAATGGTATCAGTCTCCTAATCCCTTGCTTAATGTTTGTTTACTTCTATGACAGTTGAATCCTTAGACAGTAAGGTTTCCTAACCTAAATATCTGGATGTTATATGAGAGAATACAATAGAAGAATCAGATTAATTTGAGAGAAGCAGCATTTTTTTTTCCTCCAAAGAGATTCCTTTAAAGTTTACCCAAGATCCCTCTTTCACTAACTATATTAAACGAATTTTCACCAGGATTAAACTTTCCTTAGTTTCTTGTTTTGTTTTGTTTCATTTTTTTTTCACTGAATAAGTATTTGGAAGGGAATTATGAGAAAAATCAGATAATGAATTTGTTTCCTATTGTGTTGTAATGAATTGCAACAAACTTTGTGGCTTAAAACTAATATATCATTTTATAGTCCTGAAGGCTAGAAGTTTTGAAATGGATCTTATAGGGCTAAAATAAAAATGTTGGCTAAATTCCTCATGAGTCTCAAGGGGAGAATCCACTTCCTGACTGTCTCAGCTCTGGACAACCTTGCATTCCTTGGATCATGGACTCTACCTTATCTCCTCTCAGAAGCCAGCAGTACAATCTCTCCAGATCTCTCTCTCTTTCTATGATATCTGCTTCTGCCATTGTATCTTCTTCTCTGCCTCTCACATTCTTTATTAACTCCCTCACCTTGAACCTCCTCATCTCAAGATCCTTACCTCCATCACATAGGGAAAGCATTTTCTTGTCAGAGTAATTAACATTGACAGAATCTGAGGATGAAGATGAGGACATATTTGGGGCAATAACTCTAACTGCCACTGGTATGGGCAGTATTTAAAACACATTTATTATGACTTATGATGCTACAAACATGGATATGCATATATTACTATAATATACTATATGAGTTCAGTCCCTTTGGAAAGATACCATGAGCTGGATCATATTGTGAATCCATTCACAGTTTTCTGAGGAATCTCCACATTGATCTCTATAGCAGCTGTGCAAATTTCCAATCCCACCAACAGTGTAGAAGAGTTCCTATTTCCCTACATGCTCACCAGTATTTATTGGTTTTTTAGTTCTTGATGATTGCCATTCTAATTGGGGTTAGAATCTCAGTGTAGTTTTATTTGCATCTCCCTGATTGCTAATGATGTTGAACTTTTTTTCATGTGTGTGTTGGCCATTTGTATTTCTTTTTCTGTGAAGTATGTATTTCATTCTATTGCCCATTTCTTGATTGTGGTATTAGTTTTTTAGTTTTACATCATTTAAGTAATTTGTATATTCTAGATGACAGTCCTCTATCAGAGGAGTAGCTGGCAAAGATATTCTCCCATTCTATAGGCACTCTCTTTAGATCTTGGTGATTTCCTTTGATGGGCAGAAATTTTATTTTAAGTTTGTCCCATTTATTAATTCTTATTTTAATTTCCTGAGTTCTGGGGGTCTTATTGGGGAAGTTTCTACCTGTGCCTACTTGTTGTAGTGTTGAACCTATTTCTTCCTCTCGTAATTTCAAAGCCTCTAGTTTAATTTACAGGGCTTTGATCCATGTTGAGTTGAGTCTTTTTGCAGAATGAGAGGTAGTGATTTAATTCCATGTTTCTACAAATGAGTAAGCAGTTTTATGGAACCAAGTCTGGGTATCAATCAACAGATGAATGGATCACAAAATTATGGGACATACACACAATGAGATTTAATTCAGCCATAAAGAAGAATAAAATTATGTCATTTGCAGGAAAAATGATGGACCTAGAGAACATTATGTTGAGATTAGCCAATCACAGAAAGTGAAGGTTATATGTTTTCTCTTATATTAGGAAGCTAAAAGTAATTGAGATACCATAGGGACTTCAGATTATGGAGGAGAAACTTCAGTGGAATCAGGGAGGTGGCATATAGGAACAGGGAAGGGAGAGAGAAAATCAATGAAGAAATCACTCCATTGTCATTCTGTATATGTGAGAATACCAGTGGTAATCTCACTATTTTTTATGGGGAAGGGGGAGTGGGGAAGAAGCCAGGGGAAAACTCACCAAGTGCCATGTGCACATACTACAATATGATGTGAGCCTATAATGCAACACTATCAAACTACAATATGACGTGAGACTATAATGCAACAATAAAAGTATAAAAAAGCACATTCATTTTCTCTAGAGTAATAGAAATAGTTTCAGGTAAACTACATTTAGAGTTTCACTAACTATGTTTTGTGCCCTTTGAAACAATGTAATGAACTTTTTATATCTTAAAGATAAAAAAAATATTCATAGTATTCATTGGTTTGTCCTCAGGTTTTAAGAACCATTAGTACAGTGAAATCATAGGTATCTGAAGTTCTAAATTCACACATAAAATAGGATCATTACATAATTAACAATTTTCTTCTCCCTTCCCCTTCCCTGTGGCCAATGAAAACCTAGGCCCCCAAAAAGGGTTGAATAAACCAAGTGATCTTATGTCTTTCATTTTATTTGTATATTTGTTGGATTTTCTGAGTATTTGACATGAATTTGCATAAGTTAAAGACCCATTCTTATTTACAGAATCTGGAATTTTTAACAATCATACTAAATATGAGTTCTTACCCTGCCATTGATTATCTGTAAAACATAAATGATCAAAAACCTACATATATAAAATTGTTGAGGAATAATTTACATATCAAAAGATTCTCCTGTTTTTAAGTCCATAAGTTGATGGATTTTTTTTTTCTTTGCAGTACTGGGGGTGGAACCCAGGGACATTCTACCTCCAAGCTATACCCCCAGCCCTATTTTTTATTCTTTATTTTGAAACAGGGTCTCCCTAAGTTGTGGGGGGCCTCACTAGGTAGCTGAGGCTGGCCGCAAACCCAGATCCTCCAGTCTCAGCCTCCCAAATGCTGGGATTACAAGCGCGCGCCACCACGCCCGGCTGTTGATGAATTTTTAAAAAAGAAAACTGGGAAAGGATGTCCATATGTGAGGGCATCACTCCCAATCTCACGAACTTGTATGAGGAAAGAGGAGTGTGAAAGCAGGGTAGGATGCAGAAGGCAATACACCAAGTGATGTACATGTGTATCAATAAAATTCTAAAAATTACTAATCTTTCATCAAAGCATAAAAACATAAAAATCTTCAGTTTTTCAAACATCAGTATAATCAGTATAAATAATTTTAAAATATTTTTTATTACTCTAAAAATAATTGTTCCTGAAATTTGGATCCATGTTTGTTTTCACCCTCAGCATCAGGAATCCACTAATTTACTTCCAATCCTCACAGATTTCATTCTTTTGACTTTTCATATAAATGGAATTGTGCAGCATGCAGTTGCATATGTCTAGCTACTTTCACTGAGCATAGATATTTTTTGGTTCATTCCTCGTTTAGTATGTATCATTACTTCACTTTTCCTGATGATTAGCATCAGATCATATGATAAATACATATTGCTTATGTATTTTCTAGCTGATGGATACTTCTTTTTTTTTCAATTCTTGGCTTTTCTGAATAAAACTCCTATGAAAATTCACAAGCAAGTCTTTATGTGGACATGTTTTCACTTTCCCTGGATATGTTTTTAGGAATAGAAAGATAGCATTTTGTGTTAAGTTTAAAGTTAGCCTTTTAAAAGACACTGCAAAAGGTTCTTCAAAGCAGCTGTGCCACTTACATCCTTAACAGCAACATACTAGTGTACCAATTTCTTCACATCCTCACCAATACTTGTTATTATCTAACTTTTTGATTATAGCCATAGTAGTGGGTATTACGTGGTGTTTTATTGTTGTCTTGATTTACATTTCTCTAATGACTAATGACATTGAAATCTTTTTGTGTGCTTAATGAATCATTTGTATATCTTCTTTGATAAAATGGCTGTTCAAATCTGTGGCCCACTTTTAAATTGGAAACTTATGAACTTCTAATAATACTTCTAAATTGTAGCCTAATCTCAGTAAATGATGATCTCTAATATTAATCATTCTTTCAAAGATATAGTGTCTCATTTTGAATGAGACCAGGTACCTAAATCTCATTGAGATGAAATTTCCCCGGAGTTCTTATTTCATGAGTATTCATTAATTACCTGCTTTTCTTTTATAACTGGGGCATTACTCGGACTTGTTTGGGAACTTTAAAACTTGCAGTCTTTTAGAGACATGCTTCATGGAAATTTTGGTGACAGAGTGGTGATACAGAACCAATACACCCTATGAACCTAACTTCATTCACCTAGCATTGGTGACATTGTGTCTGCTTCCAACCACAAGAGAAGGGCTGTCCTGGGACAACATTTTCCTGGATTATGTTCACATTATATTTCCTTCTTTAGCTACCATGCTGTGGGCTGCATGCTGCTCTCAGTTTCTTTTTTCTCCCTCAGAAGAAAAGGTCATATCATGACCAGAAGAAAGAAAATGAAATGAAGATTCAAAGGGAAAAGAAATTATGTTCTGCTCAGGAAATCAAGCACAGCATCATGGAGTTAATAGAATCTGAAAAGGGGACTGAAAACTATTGTACATTCTTCAGGGCCCCTGAAGCTCTCAGACCTTTCTCTAAACATCATAAAAAACATCCTATAAAACTTAACCTCCTTTTTCATCTATCACAGATTAAGTAACCAACCATGAAACTTGACCCAGTTCACATTTTTTAATTCTAAATTTCTCCTACTTGGCCAAAATTTTGATGTGTGTGTGTGTGTGTGTGTGTGTGTGTGTTCATGATACCTTAGATATCATAGCATAGTGACTGTGACCATGGACTCTGGGTCGAGATTGCATAGTATTAAATGCTGGAAAAATTACCTCATGTTTTGTTGCCTCAGTTTCTTTAAATAGAAGACAGAAATTATAATAAGACAGTCCATAGATTTTCTTAGGATTCTGAATGAAAATATCATAAAGTTTTGTTTTATTATGTGCCCGGACAATGCCTAACACATAATAAAAACTGTAAAACTCCTAAGTCATTCTTCTTATTATTGATCCTCAGACCTAATGTCTAGTACTGTTTGCCTGGCAATAAATTTTGATTCATTCTCTGTCACCGACGATTTCTGCCATTAATTGAACGGCCTCTGGTCATGTTGAGTAGATAGTAGATAGCTATCAAAAGTCACCTGGCCCCTGGACTACAAGGAAAGAACTATGTAATTGTTAACTCAAGAACTGAAGGTGAAACAACAGACTTGTTTCTCTGCAAAATACTATTGCTTCCTTTTTTAAAAAAAAATATTTGGCCATTAACTCAACTTGTCTATATTTCTGCCTTAGAGAGTAGCTGCGACTAAGGAGAGATTTCTCATTTACAGTATGTACGTAGCACCATGTTCAAAACAAATTGTTTGCTATACCTGTGACCACCACCATGAATTTGGTGTAATTCCTAATTGAAGTAGCAGTCACAGATGACATACCCTGGTCTCATCAGACTTCAGACACAGGAAGAGAGCATATGTAGACATATAGTCAGATAGGAGGAAGAAATTAAGAGAGAAAAAGAGAAAAGGTGACAGAAGTTCCAAAGGTTGATTCAATATGATATGGTCAATTTACCTGAACACAGGGACTTTTAGAGAAATATGTCCAATACACCTTAATGTGTTTTTATTCGAGGAACTAAAATAATGGCACTTATCCTTTAGGAAAATGATTTTAGGATCAAATAACATAATGGTATTTTGAGGGGAGGCAAGGGAGTAATGTGTAGATGTTAGTTAGAAGCTGTTAGGTCTGATGAGCAAGGGGATATTAATTTCCACAAAAGCAATCATGCAGGGAAAACATGGCTAGTCTGAGGGATGCATGTTTGCAACACAGAAAGAAAACATGAATATGAATTTTTAGGTAAACTTTATTTTAAAAAAAAGCAGGACATTTAAATTGTAGAGTTACTTTGAATAGGTAGAAATTTCTAGGCATCAATGAGGGACACAGACTGAATATTTGTTAGTAAGGTAAAAAGTTGCTTAAACTCTATAAGTTTCAGGTTCCTTGTATACCAAATGGTGTCACTGACAATTACTTTGCCAGATATTTGTGGAAACTAAGAAAAAGAAAAACATGTTTAGGACTAGCTCCCACTATAGAACTTAAAATAATGCACAGTTAATAGTAACTATTTTATGCTTCATTATTGTCCCCAAAATTACTGTACCCTCTTGATTGAAGGCATATCCATATACAAACATTGAGTACAGATATTTATGAGAAGGTAGAGAAATCAGTCTAGAGTTGTAGCTGTGCAGTCAATGTCATAAAGCCACAATAGATGAGGAGCTCTTCACAGAGGGAAGAAGAGGAACAGCAGTTTTAGATCCCAGGTTTTAGAATCAGGCTTCTGTGTTAAAACCTAGTGTTATTGTTTATTAAGTCTGTCTTTGGGCAAGTTACACAATATTTCTGCCTCTGTTTCTTTGTCAGATAAATGGACTTAGTGAAAGACCTTAACCTCGTTAGATTCTGTCATGAATTCAATTCCATTAGAAGAGTGCCAGCCCCTCATTAAATGCAGCATAAGACTTAGTTATCATTGTCATGACTAATTTTCAGATACTTATTAAGATTATCTCTGTGTAGGTAGTTGATCAGAGAATTTTATGAAGATTGACCTTTGCAAAATGAGAAGGAAAGGAAATTGCAAAGGATTGGGAAGAAAAAATCTAGTAAGTAGAAATGGGCTGAGTCATAAAGGCCAGAAGAAGAGTGACCCTCACAAAGTAGAGTCACATTTACTTCTGTGAGTTCAAAGAATGACGATATAGCATAAGACTATGTTATAGGCTAAAGAATATCAGTTCAAAGATATCCACATCCCAATCCCAGAAACCTATAGATATATGACAGTACATCATAAAAGGGACTTTGCAGATATGATTTAATTAAAGCACCTGAAGATGAGAAGATTATCCTGATTATTTGAGTGGAAACAGTATCCTAATGAAAAAGAGGCAAAACGGTTGAAGTTACAGAAGGTGATATGACAAAATAAACAAGAAAAGAGTTGATGCAATATGGGGTCATGAGACAGACAGCCTCTGGAGGCAAGAAAAGGTAAGGAAACCAATTTTCCCCTAGGAATATCAGAACAATCCAATCCTGCTAAAACCTTGCTTTTAACTTCATTAGACTCATTTTGGTCTTCTGGTCTCCCAAACTCTAAAAGAATAAATATGTGTTGTTTTAAGCCACTAAATTTATGGTAATCTCTTATAGTGGTAATAGAAAACTAATGCAACATGCTAATTATTGGATCAGCAGTGATTTTAAAGAGTAGATTTAGTAAAGTTTTAATTGCAAAAGCCAATAAATAAAGGTTAGGAACAGAGCAGTATGTCAGGGAATGGGGCAGAAGAGTCATTTAGAGAACATTAATGGGGCAATTTCTTCATCTGAGCACCTACTTAATTCCTTGTACAATTCTTGATTCCAATTGTAAGAAAATTTCTAGGTTGTGAAAGGCATAGGAGATTATTTTTCCCTCAAGAAGTTCACAGTTCAATGGGGACGATATTAAAGTGTAATGAAACCATTCAGAGTGTCACTTAAAAAAAGACAAAAGAGGAAAGCAGTGGTTCTTTCTGCCTAGGGAAAGGAGAGACTTGGAAAAGGCTTCAGAATAAAGAGATCCCATAATCAGAAATTTAACTAAAGAATAGAAATATCCCAGAGAAAATATGGAAGTAAGGTATCACAGACTTTAGAAACAAAGTACAAGGACATTGTGGGGATTTTCAAATTACATGAAAGGAATAGAATTTAGAGAATAATGAAAGGTAAGTACTTAAATTAGGACAATGCATTTTATACCAAATAGAGAAATTCCAAATGTTATTTCCTGATCTTATATATCAGCTGCTCTTGGTTTTCACTGCTTCCACAATGTTCCAAGCATCCTTATCACCTATATCACTTCAGTAGAGACTAGTGCTCACTATACTCTAGCCATACTGGTTTCCTGTTCTTCCTTCTTATTCCTTGAAAGTTCTCAACTCTTTCCTGCACGTCCTTTCTACCTGTGATGGCTAGCCTCCTGATGCCCACGTGACTTGCTATACTTGTCAATCAGGTCATACTTTATTAGTGTGGTGATCTTCCTTGGCTACTGTATTCCAGGTGGCCCCTTAGACACTTCATGTCATACAATCCTATTATACTTTTATCCTGAAATCCCTCACTATCAGAAGTTATCTTGTCCACTTATTTACTCGATTGTCCATATCATATCACTTCCAACCCCTACAGAGATCTAAGCTTTTTGAATATTGTTTCACTAGCCTTGTTCACTGTTGTACTTTTAGTGCCTGAAATGGTATTCAAAATGTTCTGAGCTTATTTACTGCTTGTATTATGAGGGCCCTTGAATGCCATGCAACATGTTAACATACTGCAGGTTTGAATATTAGCTCAATCATTTACTATATGGGTTACTTTAGGGAGTTACTTTAATATCATTGAGCCTTATTTTCTTGAGACATAAGGTAAAAATTTCAATAGCTGTTTTTCCGACTCTAGTGAGGATCAGTAAATATGTGGCCAAAACATTAGTGTCTGATTCATAGTAAGCACTTGATAATATACGTTATTTTTATTGTTTTCATTAATGATGAGGAATTTTCATAGGAAATGGCTGTTACATAATCCAATTTCTAAAGAACAAAGACTCAGTAGATGGTAAGATGAATTAGAGAATGAGAGGTATAGTTCAGAAAGGAAAATGATTTTTCAGATATAATGACATATCATGGAAATTTCAAGACTAAAATATTAAATTCAGGTGCCTTGGGAATATGTGTAATTTGCTGATGACTATTGCTATAAGCAAGTAACTAAATTTATGTTCACACCTACCAACAAATGTCAAAATCATGTTTGTCATAAAAAGAGATTCCTGTGAAATTGTACACAGCAAAATAAACTGGAATGTACAGAGAATATGATTCTGGTAGGATAATTGATCACTGAAGTTGATGATTTCTTACAATTTTTAAGAAAATATAAGCTGGATATGATAGCACATATCTATAATCCCAGTACCTGGGAGGTTGAGACAGGAGGATCTCAGGTTGGAGGCCAGCCTCAGCAACTTAGGAAGACCCTCAACAATTTAATGGAAACATGTTTCAAAATTTAAAAAAATAAAAAGTTCTGGGTGTAGCCTGGCGTGGTGGCGCAGGCTTGTAATCCCAGTACTTGGGAGGCTGAGACTGGAGGATACCGGTTCGCGGCCAACCTCAGCTACTTAGTGAGGCCCTCTTCAACTTAGTGAGACCCTGTTTCAAAATAAAGAATTAAAAAATAGGGCTGGGGATGGAGCTCTGAGGTAGAATGTCCCTGGGTTCAATCCCTAATACCACACACACACACACACACACACACACACACACACACACACAAATTATGGGTGTGTATCTCAGAGGAAGAATGTCCCTAGTTTCAATCCCCCAACCCCCAGTACTACAAAAAAAAAGATAAACTATGAGCTATGTCAAAGTTATTTTGCAAAGAATTATGAAGAATCAATTTTTCTATTGACTGATAAAAATGTAATATTAATAACAGTTTGCATTTATGTAGCTAAAAATTTTTTACAGAATTATAAAATTAATAGTACAGACATGGCATATCATCAAAGTCTTATTTTCCTAATATTCATTTGATTCTGTGTCTTAATTGATTTTGAAAGTGTCTGCCTTGGAGTGAGAGTAAGTACATAAAATTCGGCCTTCAAAATAAAAGCAACATAGATTTTCCTCAAGTTAAATAAAATTAATAAGTGAAAATATTAATTTAATGAATCTATATTCTTGAAGGACTTCCACAGAAACATTTGACTTTATAAAATGACAAACATATTTTTGTTCATTTAGAATTTGATTCTAAGACACAATGTTCAGATTGAGGGAGCTGTTCTTATTTACCTGATATTGATTAACAGACAACTTAATTGTATTCAGTTTGGGAGTCATAAGCAACTATGGATTTTTAACACAAAGTAAGAAAAGCATACCAATAAAAAAAAGTAAGAAAGGCAATAATCTTCATTTATTTAATTGATTGCCTATATTATCTCGTTCTCAATCTCTGCAAAACATTTTTTTTTCTGGATACTATAGATCGAACCCAGGGGCATTCTACCTCTGAACTCTCCTCAAACCTGTGGTCATCCAGTCTCAGCCTCAACACTCCCGGGATTACAGGAATAGATCACCATGCTCGGCTCAAGCTTGTGAGCTATTTTGCATCACTAGCTTTGTTCAGGGTTGTACTTCCACTGCCTGGTATGGAACCTGAGAATTATTGGGCACTCAGACCATATTTACTGAATGTGTCATTAAAACCCTGAAATGCCATAAACATGGTATACTATTGCAGGTTGGAGTATTAGTTTCATCACTTATTATACAGTTTGCCTCTGCGGCTTGTTTAATATCACTGAATCTAATTTTCATCATGTGGAATGAATGAGTAGACCTGGAAGGTGTTGGTGTGGTTGTTTGATGCTAGATAGTAGCAGTTTCCAATTTTGAGTGGCTGTCCAAGAGAGGAATTATATTATATTAGTTGTTGAGGAGAGTATTATGACAGCGGCAGAAGCTTCAGGACATATGTGTGGATCAGCATATGGATATGAATTGTCAAAACTGATATAAAAAATTTGAAGGGACATCCTATGTGGCTTACAGGAAGCCAGAAGTATTATGACAAGTAGGTAATTGGCAACAAAATTGCGAGAATGTGGTATAGAAGGATACCTTTCATTTCTTCATTTCCTACCTAGGACAGTCCTTTTTAGTACTAAGATTTGTTACTTCAAGAAAACACATAGAGTGTGACTTTAAAGATAGAAAATTAATTCTCTGGTCCTTGTAGTGGGTGGAGGCTAAGGAAACATAAATGACAGCTTCCAGTGTCAAGTCCAAAAAGCTCTATATACTTGACAGCCTTATTAATCACAGAGGTTGATATTTGAAAAGTCCATATCCCTTGGAAAATTTGCACAAAGTACTTTCAATTGTAATAATAATACTGTTTATTAAATGTCTACTATGTATCAGGTAATATTTGTATAATACATTTGGGCAATTAACTCAATGAATGAATGATTAACCTTCTGAATATTTACCTTTACTTCCTCTTATGGTTACCTATTATTCATGTCTAAATCTCAATGTAAAAGAATATAGAGGGGCATGACACAGACTACTGGTGTTCATCAATATTCATATCCTCTTCTTCCTGAATATATTGGTGGTCTATATTTCCCAACTTCCAATGCAGATAGAACAGATGTTCAAACTATAGTCTAGCCAATGTAGTGTGAACATAAGTGATAGTGACCTTTCCAGGTCTGTCCTAACATATATAAACTTTCTGTGCTCTTCTTATTCTTTGTTCTTTTTTTCCACTCATGGGTTAGATAAGATGACCATGAGGCTCTACAAAGAAGATGGTGGAAGAAGTCTGTGCCCCTCATTGACTAAAGATTTTGCTCCCATCCCAGCAGCCACATTAAATTCTGATTTGGGTGACAAACTTTTATTTTGCCAAATCATCCAAGTTTGAGGGCTCATGTATAATAATATTTAGCCTAACTTGACCAACACAAATATTTTAGTAAGAGCATGTGAGACTTCTTCACTCTCCCCTACTAAACAAGGAGCTCCTTAAGGGCAAGGGCATGGCTGGCTCAACTTTGCCTTCTCAGCTCTTAGGAGAATACTCAATGCTGATTCTGTATTCAGAATTAATTAATATTTGCAATGATTTACTTTTCCAAGTTCTAAGATAGTACTTACTCTCAGAAAGCATCAAAAGTCCCCATCCTCTAACCATTTGTCTTTATTCAAACTGAAAAATAAAAGGAGATTTCTGTTATCTGTGTGATATAATGGAAAGCATACAGCCTATGAGACCAAATAGTTCCACTCTTAAAGGCTGTCTCTTCCACTTACTAACCTTGTTATCTTGGGTAAGTAGTCAATTTACCTTGTGAGTTTCAACTTCTTCCCAGATGGGGATAATAATAATTGCAACAAGTAGAGATTGCATCCATAAGTCATATAACAATATCTGGCAAATGCACTAATCGCAGAAATGGTATGGGTGATGATTATTCTAGGAAAACAAATAAAATGTTTTACTTCTCTGTAGAAATTGTAGAAGAGAGCAGATCAACCTTCCATTGGAGAATATGTGAGAATACAGTACTGAGAAAAAGTCTTGCATGGGAGAGGAGCTACACTGTTTCTGAGGGTTTGCCATCGTTAGATGCATTTTGAGATCTAGGCAGCATATGCCTTCATAGGAAGACGATTAATGTGGCTGACAAAACACTATTGATACTCAAGAGTTTGTCAAACACTGAGACCATTTGTAAATAGCAGACTGACCTGGCCACTGAGGATATGACAGCCAGCAACCAGAGACTTGAGGATTATAACAACCAAGCAGTAACAGCAGTAATTCCCCAGTTGTTTTTCACAATTATCTAATATTGCATTTATTTTTTCCAAGTGAATATTTTGCAGCAAACTAACAGCAAATCCTGCCCTTGGTGGTAAGATTTCAAGCTGTAGTTTTCTCTAGAGAGATTTACTCAGAACCAGCCTTTGAATCATTTAAAAGTAAACCAGGCAAATCCTCATGTATTTCCCCCCGGGAAATCACCCCATTTCTAAGGAGAAGATCAGATGATACTCAACAGACAATATTGACTTACTGAAGATGTTATCAAATCCCCTGTCTTTCCTCATAATGATACGAGAAGATAAAGACACACTCGGGCTACTGAAATTCAAAGAAAGCAGGGAAAGTATAATATACAATTTTAACCTGCGGTCAAAAATCTTAAGTTGATACAGAATTGACTTTGATGTACTATTAGTATCCATGCGCTAGCCCTCAGGAATATGTGAGAATTGGCTCTTGTGCTTGCACATAAGCCCTTAATTTTAAGACAGATACAGAAAATCTTGGACCAAACAATAATTATAACAAGAATACTAATAGCTCCCTTATCATTTGCCTTTGGTGAGTAACCAGTATGTGTATATGTATGTGCATGTGCATATGCGTTTGTGTGTGCGTGTGTACATGTGTGCACAAGTGTCTGTGTAGTACTAGGAGTTGAACACTCAGGGGCATTCTACCTCCAAGCCACATCCCAGCCATTTTAATTTTTTTTTTTTTGGGGGGGGGTTACAATGGGGACTCATTAGGATTCTGAGAGTCTCATGTAGCTGAAGATGTCCTTGGTCTGCAATCCTGAGCATTTCAGAGTGAAATCTAATGCGAAAGAAATTAAAAGTACTTACAAGGAAGAGGGTCAGGGGGTCATGGGGGGATGAAAATGATCAAAGTGTAGGCATGTACAAAAATACCATGACAAAACACATTATTGTATATAATTAACATGTGCTAATATAGCAAGTAAATACATTTCTCATTTAAACAAACACATACATAAAAAGTACTTCTAAATCCCAGCCAACATCTAGTTATCTGTGAATCAGGAACAAAGTGACAGGACTTGTATTTGGGAAGATTATATGTGATTTGGTATAGCTTCCAGAACCTCAGGTTTTGGAAAGCTAAAATACTAGGATACAACTTAGGATAGTATTAGCCTCATCTTATAGATGAGTAAACAGAAGACCAGAACATGTGATTACTTAAGAATTTTTTTTAAAGTGACAAAGGAGAATAAATCCAGCCAGGAGACCTGTGCCACCTTGTGCATTTCAGGAGAGAGAGTAGCATCAGCCACTTTCAGTGGCCTGTAGTTTTATGTTCACCTCATTATTCAAATAACAAGTTAATAAATAATATCTGAAATTTATAAATCAAGAATCAGTATAATATTCTCTAGGTCCATTCATTTCTCTGCAAATACTAAGGAGCAAGTGGGACACAGGAGAGACTCCAGACAAAGGAGATAGAATCCTTAGTGGAATGAAGAAGGGGATCTAACTGAGAAAGATGGGAGTGGGGAGGAAGACTTGAAGAGGAGAACACCTCAATGGGCATGATGTACATACACTAACTTATCAAAGCCAATCACCATGCTGAACATAGGAAGGTGGGGAAGCAGAGGGAGTGGGGTGAAAGTGGGGGAGGGCTGTTCAAGGAGTGCTGTGTGCCTGTATGTCTCTATCACCCTGAACTTCATGAAGATGTATGATTATAATGCATCAATAAAAATAGATACTATAGCATTATATACATAAATGAAAAGTACAACAGTATACTACTTCATAAAATAGTTAATTTTATAAGTAGATAAAGGAAAGGTAAATTAGATAATAAATAAAATTGTGTGATTAAGATTTTAAAAGGAGGGGGCTAGGATATAGCTCAGTGCAAAGCGCTTGGCTTACAAGTGAGGCACTCTGGGTTCGATCCCCAGTTCCAAAAAAAAGCAAAAAACAAAAATGATTAAAAACAAAAAAGAATTAGCAGTATATGTGTTTGGTCTGGCAATGTGAAATTAATGACCCTAGGAAGTAGCAAAAGCCAGATGTGGTAGTGCATGCTTGTAGTCTCAGGACTTAGGAGGCTGAGACAGGAGGTTTACAGGTTGAAGAAGACCAGCCTCAGCAACTTAGGAAAACTCTCAGCAACCTTGCAAGATCCTTTTTCAATAATAATAATAATAATAATAATAATAACAATAATAATAATAATAAGGCTGGAGGGCTCAGTAAGAATGAATATGAGGAGGCATTGTTAATTATTTAAAATTTAACAATTAAAGACTAACATTTAAAAACCTTAAATCATAATGCATTAAGTTCTTGCAAGCTTAAATTCTTGTGTCCTTTGCAAGCTTAAATTCTTGCAAAGATTACTTTAGAAACAACTTCTGTTCCCTAAAGCTCCCATTAAAAATATCAGATGTGGGGCGTGGTGGTGCACACTTGTAATCCCAGCATTTGGGATGCTGAGACCGGAGGATCTGGGTTCGCAGCCAGCCTCAGCTACCTAGCGAGGCATTCCGCAACTTAGTGAGACCGTGTTTCAAAATAAAGAATAAAAAAATCGGGCTGGGGGTGTAGCGCGGAGGTAGAATGCCCCTGAGTTCAATCCCCAGTACCGAAGGAAAAAAAAAATCAGATAATGGACTGAATATTTTCTTTATCTACATAGTAGATGTAACTTTTTTTAACCCTCCCTATATCACAGGGTAGAACTTTGCTTTAAGAATTTATACAGGTGTGGTAGCACATGCTTGTAATTCTAGTACTTGGAAGACTAACAGGAGGAAGACAGGTTCAAGATCAGTAACTTAGAACTTGATTCAAAATAAAAATAATAATAATAAAGTTGGGCTGGGGATGTATCTCAGAGATAGAATGCCCCTGGGTTCAATCCCCAGTACCTCAAAATATAAGATATAAAAAAATAGAATTGGGCTGGGTGTATAACTCAAAGGTAGAATGCCACTGGTTTCAATGCTGAGTAAAAAAAAAAAAAAAAGAGAGAGAGAGAGAGAGTTTATACATGAAACATAAGCAACTTCTGTTGACATTATAAGGTATACACATTTTAACCACATCCCTACTAAAATGTACTAATTGTGATTATTAGGTCATATGGTGCAAAATGGAAAATTGTTAATAATCGAGATAAACCCCACATCTACTGAAGTAGCCAGACTTGAAAGGCATCTTGTCTGTGGCTTCAAAGGGCATTCAAATGCAAGCATAATATATTGTGCATCCCAGCTTCCCAGGGTGACGGTGACCCATAGTTCTTCTACCTGTTCTGAAGAGCAAGAGATACATATATTTCATTGAAATTTTTCCATAAGAACCTGTGATGAAAGCTATGCCCTAAGAACATGGGTTAATTGGGAGAAAATCACACCAATATATAACGCTTTGGGACTCATATCCTAACATTAAAACATGGGCTGTGAGACTCTGCTTAGAAACTTGGATGGAGAGAGGAGATCAATTCCTGGCAGAATCTCTGTGTGTCTTTGGAGAATAATAGCTTGACCTTCAGTGACATGGAGTTTTATATTCACATTGGTTAAAAATGATCACTTGTACATTTATAGGCAAAATACTTTATCATACTAATGGTCCTAGGATAAACCATGGAATTACTGAAACTTTTTTTTTTAATTCAGAGTAACTGCTAGAAGAGATGTTAGTCAAGATAGGGACCTGACATATGAAAATTTCTAATATTATTTGTCTTTGTCATTAGCTGATATCCCTCAGGTGGCAAATCAGGGTATATGCACCTGAACTAATGCATTCAATGTCTGATAAACTTATGATTGCCTCTCTCTTTCTGTCAGTGCTCTGCATACTTTGAATTCCTCTTTAACTTAGTTGGCAGAGTCCACCTTAATATATGTCTGACCCTGTCTATATAGGACTTCCACCTTTTAGCTGGAGTCCTGCAACACACAAGATGAATTTAAAATTCTTAACAAATTATGCAAAATCTGCCAAGACCTAGCTCTTCTGTATCTGTGCAAGCCAACATTTTTATA
>PVLC010024582.1:0-15864 GCA_004027655.1 Graphiurus murinus | reverse complement strand
CCTTGAATCTGAGATCCTTATATCTCAGTCTGTGAAATACTGGTATTACAGGCATGCACCACTATGTCTGGTGAAGTCCTGCCCTTTAAGGGGAAGAATCACAAACATATTTTTATTTTGTGTGTGTGTATGTGTGTGTGTGTGTGTGTGTGTGTTACTGTGGATTGAACCCGGGGCATTCTACCTCGGAGCTACACCCTCAGCCCTATTTTATCTATCTGTCTGTCTGTATTTATTTATTTATTTATTGTGGTACTGGGGATTGAACCCAGGGACATTCTACCTTTGAGCTATACCCCCAGCCCTATATTTTATTCTTTATTTTGAAACAGGGTCTCACTAAGTTGTGGAGGGCCTCACTAAGTAGCTGAGACTGGTCACGAACCTGAGATCCTCCTGTCACAGCCTCCAAAGTACTGGGATTACAAGCATGCACTACCAAGCCCGGCTGTCTTTTTTATTTTGAAACAGATTCTAAGTTGCTGAGGCTGTCCTCAAACCTGCCATCCTTCTGTCTTAGCCTCCCAAATACTGGGATTACAAGCATGTGCCACCATGCCTGGTACAAACATTTTTAAATCACCACACCTGAGGTGCATGTTGTAAGATTCTAGCACCTCTTTCTTGATGGAGTGATAAGTAGGACCAAGCAGCATGAACTTTGCCACAAGCACCCTATTGACTGGTTCAGTAATCCCTACCTAGAAAAACAGAGCTCTCACCAGAGTATGTTCCTTGGTCTCTCTCTCTCTCTCTTTTTTTTTTTTTGCAGTACTGGGGATGGAATCCATGGCATTCTGCCTCCGAGCTACAGCCCCAGCCCTATTTTTTTTTTTTTTTTTTTTTTTTTGCGGTACTGGGGATTGAACTCAGAGGCATTCTACCTCCGAGCTATACCCCCAGCCCTATTTTTTATTCTTTATTTTGAAACCGAGTCTCACTAAGTTGCGGAGTGCCTCACTAGGTAGGTGAGGCTGGCCTTGAACCTGGATCCTCCGGTCTTAGCCTCCCGAATGCTGGGATTACAAGCATGCGCCACCATGCCCGGCTTCCCAGCCCTATTTTTTATTCTTTATTTTGAAACAGAGTCTCACTAAATTGCAGAGGGCCTCACTAAGCAGCTTAGGCTGGCTGCGAACCTGGATCCTCCAATCTCAGCCTCCCAAATGTTGGGATTACAAGTATGCGCCACCACGCCTGGCTCCTTAGTCTCTCTTAAATGCCTAAACTGGTCTCATCTCTCCATATTTGATCACTCATACAGATCATACCTACCCTGTGTTTGGGGTAGATGTCTTTAAGTCCTGCATCAGTCCCTAGACAGAAAAGAGTTCTTCCCTGGAATTCCTGTTATAGTCCATCTTTCTCCTGGTCTGGGCTTTAATTCTCTTTGTTTTAGTTCTACTGCACTGCTAGTATGATTTTTTTTTTTGCAGTACTGGGAGTTGAACTCAGGGGCATTCTACCTCCGAGCTATACCCCCAGCCCTATTTTTTATTCTTTATTTTGAAACCAAGTCTCACTAAGTTGCGGAGTGCCTCACTAGGTAGCTGAGGCTGGCCGCGAACCCAGATCCTCCGGTCTCAGCCTCCTGAATACTGGGATTACAAGCGTGCGCCACCACGCCCGGCTCTAGTATGATTTTAAAAAGAATTACTTTCATTTGACCTGTTCTCCTTCCGGCAGAAGCGCAACAGCTCTGGAATAAGTATTCTGCCAGGATTTAAGCTGGGTGGATTAGAATGCTGAGGAGGCAAGCCGGACATGGTGGCACATGATTGTAATCCCAGTACTTGAGAGGCTGAGACAGGAAGATAGCAGGTTCAAAGCCCGCCTTGGCAACTTTGTGAGTCTCTTAGCAACCTAGTGACACCCTGTTTCCAAATAAGAAATAAAATAGGGCTGGAGGTGTAGCTTGGAGGTAGAATGCCTCTGAGTTCAATCCCCAATACAAAAAAAAAAAAAAGAATGCTGAAGAGGCTGGCTCAAGCCGCACATCTTGGTATTTAGTGCTTTCTCACAGGCACTTATTTTATTTTTATTATTATTATTATTATTTTTTTGCGGTACTGGGGATTGAACTCAGGGGCATTCTACCTCCGAGCTATACCCCCAGCCCTATTTTTTTATTCTTTATTTTGAAACTGAGTCTCACTAAGTTGTGGAGTGCCTCGCTAGATAGCTGAGGCTGGCCGCGAACCCGGATCCTCCAGTCTCAGCCTCCCGAATGCTGGGATTACAAGCGTGCGCCACCACGCCAGGCTTCACAGGCATTTATTAAACAAATACATTCCTGTTGTGTACCAGGCTTGGTTTCAGGCTCCTTTTAGATGACAAGGTGATAATAAAAAGGTACACAAAAAAGCTTGTAATCCCAACACTTGGCAGGTGGAGACAGGAGGATCACAAGTTCCAGGCTAACCTCTTCAACTTAGCGAGATCCTATTTCAGAATAAAAAATAGCTTCTCTCACTTATGAGGTGGTCTGCATTCTCCCTTAAATGTGTATTTCCTACTTTACTAAATTTCTACCTATGTCTAAAAATAAAGACAAATAAAAATTTAAAAGGGGCTGGAGAGGTAGCTCAATGTCGAGCATCCCTGGGTTCAGTCCCCAGTGCTCTCCCTGCAAAAAAAAAAAAAAAAAAAAAAAACATCATCACAGCTTGAAAGACATTTTAGGAAAGAAGTGAACAGATGACTTAGTTCAGAGAATCTGCCTGACTTGAAGGATGAAAAGAAGAGATTCAAAACCACTTAGCATGTCCTGGTAACCAGAAGGAGTCAGGGTCCGTGGAACCTGAGGAGTAGAGGCTGCAGTGGTGCAGTGCTGCCAGGCGAGGTCTTCTAACAGCCATGTGGAGACAATTGGGAGATCTGAATTATAGCTACAAATTCAACGATAATGGGTTAAAAAACAGAATTTTTGCTGGGCTTGGTGGCACATGCCTGTAATCCCAGTACTTGGGACACTGAGACAGGAAAATCATAAGTTTCAGGACAGCCTCAGCAAGTAGTGATACTCTCATCAACCTACTGAGACCCTGTTTGCAAATAAGAAATAAAATTGGACTAGTGGTATAGCTTGAAGGTAGAATGCCTCTGGGTTCAGTTCCCAGTACCACAGCAAACAAACAGTAATTTCTGTGTTAACTTGATAAAAACTAAAAAAATCTCAGGCAGAATGGTGTTAAGGGATGTGGTTGTTCATCTTCTCATCTCAACACAAAATGGAGGGATGACCATAATAGCAATAGGAGATGTTGATGTTGGAGATACAAGCGCTCCTGCCTTTCAAATTGAGCCTGTGGTTGGACATGGTGGCGCACACTTGTAATCCCAATACTTGGGAAGCTGAGACAGGAGGATTGCAGGTTCTAGGCCAACCTCAGCAAAATAGTGAGACTCTTATAAACCTAGCAAGATCCTGTTTCAAAATAAAAATAAAATGTGCTGGGGGTGTAGCTCAGAGGTAGAATGCCCCTGGTTTCAATTACCAGTGCAAAAAAAAAAAAAAAAAAAAAGAGCCCGTGTTTTAGATAGGAAAGGTTATTAATCACATTCCATGTCGCTCTCAAGTTCTGAGCTCGAGTAGTGTGTCAAATCCTTCCCTCAAGCCAGGCATGGTGGTGCACGCTTGTAATCCCAGTTATTTGGGAGGCTGAGACAGGAGGATCTGGGTTGTCGGCCAGCCTCAGCTACTTAATGAGGCCCTCCACAACTTAGTGAGATTCTGTTTCAAAATAAAGAATAAAAAATAGGACTGGGGGTGTAGCTCGGAGGTAGAATGCCTCTAAATTCAATCCCCAGCCAAAAAAAAAATCCTTCCCTCAGCCCTTAGCTGCTGGTTTAAGTGCAGGTTAGACATGGTGAGCAGGACAAGTGCAGGGGGAGTCCTGCCAGCTGCTGCTCCTCTTCTGAGGCTTTCCCAGCCCCGATAACTCTCTGGTTTCTGGGTCCTGTTGACCCAGGCCGTACTAGCACATGCCTCCCCGCACTTTACCACTTCTCTTCCTCTGGGGAGTGGCAGGGCACTCTGCTCATCCTGGTTGGGCAGTTTGTTCTCAGGTCTCCTCTGGGGTCACTGTTCAGCTCGTGGGTTGTCAGGGGGTTCAGTCAGTACAGCAGGTCCCTCTTTCTGTACTCTACCTTTCATTATCAAAACAGCTAGATTGCTTCTTTCCATCAGACCAAGAAAGCAGTCTGTGCTGTCCAAGCATTTTATCCAGCCTCTGCTTGCTTCAAACTTGCTAATGTTGCATTGTCCACAGCAAGCAATACAGCCAAGTCTAATGTCAGTATGACAGTAGCACTCCATAAAAGCATGCACTGTGAGGCATGGCTGCTGAGGGTCATGAATACACAGCCTGACCCAGCATCCATGCTAAATTACCCATCTCCTCCAGTGAGGGTCTCCCAAGTTGGTTTTGCTCACAGTCTTCTCAGAATCATTTGGAATTGTCAGTCTAATATGCTCATGGTGTAATTCATGGGATGGCACAAGTGTTACAGAGTTGGAACCCTTGCATAGATATTGAATCAGAATAAATTTAACCACAAACTTTTTGTGTAAGTCTGACCTTATGTTTTCTAGATAGCAAAATAAAATTTAGAGTGTGGAACTGCACTTGGGACCACTGGCGTTTTCCATAAATGGAAGCATTTGGGACACTGTTTGGTAATAAGTTGTAAACCTACTTCACAGTTATTTCTGACATTTATATTAGCTTTAGACATTTAAAAAATTAAGAAAACAATTTTAAAAATTTAAATTTATATTGCAACAGTGGAGTATAATGTTGTAATAACTTGTATTGGGGTGATTATCTTTTTTTTATTTTTTTTTTTTTAGCTCTTCAGAGAAGTAAGAATAATGAAGATTTTAAATCATCCAAACATAGGTACCTTCTGCTTTCTTAATCCTTTTGGGTCTAAATGTGTTCTTGAAACTATGTAATAAAGTTAAGCCCTATTCTTGAAGTAAGAGGAGACTTTCCCTGTCCTCAATCTAGATAATACTTCTAATTTTATATATACATGTATGTAAAAGTTGATCATTTGTATTAGCTTTTCTTCTTTCTCTTTTTTTTTTTGCGGTACTGGGGATTGAACTCAGGGGCATTCTACCTCCGAGCTACACCCCCAGCCCTATTTTTTATTCTTTCTTTTGAAACAGAGTCTCACTAAGTTGCGGAGTGCCTCACTAGGTAGCTGAGGCTGGCTGAGAACCTGGATCCTCCGGTCTCAGCCTCCCAACTGCTAGGATTACAAGCGTGTGCCACTACGCCCGGCTATATATTAGCTTTTTGAAATTTAGTAATTTTGAATTTCAGTAATTTCACATTTAAAAGCTTAGATACTAAATAAACATTTAACTTAAAGTTTTGATGCAATAGAAACAATTAGAATAGTTTCAATTTTCTTATTTTTTTTTGCGGTACTGGGAATTGAACTCAGGGGCATTCTACCTCCGAGCTACACCCCCAGCCCTATTTTTATTCTTTATTTTTGAAACCGGGTCTCACTAAGTTGCGAGTGCCTCACTAGGTAGCTGAGGCTGGCCGCGAACCCGGATCATCCGGTCTCAGCCTCCCGAATGCTGGGATTACAAGCGTGCGCCACCACGCCCGGCTCAATTTTCTTATTTTTTAATGTATTATAAAATGTAATTGTAGTTCACTAGTAGATAAAATGGAATTAAATGAAGCCAGAATTATGTTTTCAAAGACATAAAGCTCTGACTCCTCTGTTCCTAAGAAATTACTTGTATACTGAGTTACATTTAAAATATATGGGATAGCCGGATGTGGTGGCACACGCTTGTAATCCCAGTACTTGGAAGGCTGAGAGAGGAGGATTGCAGGTTCAAAGCCTGCAAAAAAAAAAGGGGGGGGGGTATATTTGCCACCTAATGAAATTTTTATAGGAACTGTTTATACAGCAAAGATTTGTTTTATGTTTTCTGTGTCAGTGTGTAAAGTTGAAGTGTTACGGCTTTTCCCTCATAGTACTTGTAGAAACAAGATGAAAATGCAAATTACTTAATACTGAACCCCACTGTATATGTATCACAATGAAAACTTTTTTTTCCCCCCCAGTATTGGGAATTGAACCCAGAGGCATTCTACCTCTGAGGTACACCCCTAGCCCCATTTTTAATTCTTTAATTTGAAACAGGATCTAAGTAGCTGAGGCTGGCCATGAACCTATGATCCTCCTGTCTCAGCCTCCCAAGTGCTGGGACTACAGGTGTGCACCACCACACTCGGCTACAATGAAAAAATTTGATCCCATATATATAATTTTTTTTTCTTTTTCTTTTTCTTTTTTTTTTCTTTTCCAACCCGATTTTCTGTCTTATTTGGAAATAGTGTCTCACTAAGTTGCAGAGGGCTTTGCTAAATTACAAAGGTTGGTTTCTAACAATCGTCCTGTCTCAGCCTCTCAAATACAGGGATTATAAGAGTGCACCACCACAACCAGCATAATAGGGCTCTTTAAATAATATAACTGCAAAGCCGGGCGTGGTGGCGCACGCTTGTAATCCCAGCATTCGGGAGGCTGAGACCAGAGGATCCGGGTTCGAGGCCAGCCTCAGCTACCTAGTGAGGCACTCCGCAACTTAGTGAGACTCAGTTTCAAAATAAAGAATAAAAAATAGGACTGGGGGTATAGCTCGGAGGTAGAATGCCCCTGAGTTCAATCCCCAGTACCGCAAAAAAATAAATAAATAAAATAAAAAATATATATATATATAAAACTGCATTTTTATAAAATACTAGCTTATAATTTTTAAATTATTATTTGAAGAGTAAATGAGGAAAAGAAAAAAGAGTAAATGAGAGCTGGGCACAATGGTGCACATCTGTAATCCCAGTACCTGGGAGGCTGAGATAGGAGGATCGCAGGTTTGAGGTCAGCCTCTTCAATTTAGCGAGACCCTGTTTCATGGAAAAGGCATTATTGTTTTATGTACTATGAAGAAAGAAAAGTACTACACTACCATCCTGATACCAGGGGAAATTAATTAAAATGTGAAAAATACACAACTTAGAACCAGTGAAATATATGTTTGAAAGATCGCAAGGAATATAACAGCAGCAGCAAACCTTCTTTCTTTGCTTTTCATCTCAACACTGAGGTTAGCCATCCAAAGATGGATTTCATATTCCAATTCCATCTTTTCACCAATAAAGTATTTTTTTTTTTTTTTTTTTTTTTTTTTTTACTAGTGCTTATAACTAACTTAAGCACAACCATGCCTGGCTTTGGATTTTATTTATTTATTTATTTTTTCTGGTACTGAGAATTGAACCCAGGGGCATTCTACCTCTGAGCTATACCCACAGTCCTACTTTTTATTCTTTTTTTTTGTTTTGTTTTGTTTTGTTTTTTGTTTTTTGCGGTACTGGGAATTGAACCCAGGGGCATTCTACCTCCGAGCTATACCCCCAGCCCTATTTTTTATTCTTTATTTTGAAACTGAGTCTCAATAAGTTGCGGAGGGCCTCACTAAATAGCTGAGGCTGGCCTCGAACCCAGACCCTCCTGTCTCAGCCTCCTAAGTACCAGGATTACAGGTGTGCACCACCATGCCTGGCTGGATTTTATTTTTTAATGTTACTTATTTATCTATATATATGCCTTAGCTTTCTTAAATGTTTTTTCTTGAGCCAGGTGTGGTGGCTCATGCTTGTAATCCCAGTACTTGGGAGGCTGAGACAGGTTCAAGGCCAGCCTCAGTAACTCACTGAAACTTTTAGCAACCTAGTGAGACCCTGTTTCAAAACAAAAAAATAAAAAGGGATGGATGTGTAGCTCAGAGGTAGAATGCCCCTGAGTTTGATCCCCAATACAGCCCCCCCAAAACACAAATTTTAAAAAATTGAATAGTTTTTCTTGACAATCTGAACATGTCAGAGTCTGAGGAATGTCCTTATAGTTTTATTCATCAGTTCATTTATTTGTTTTTGTTTTTGTTTTTTTGCCATACTGGAGATTGAACTCAGGCATTCTACCTCCGAGCTACATCTCCAGCCCTATTTTTTATTCTTTAATTTTGTTTTGTTTTTTTTTTTTTGCAGTACTGAGGATTGAACTCAGGGGCATTCTACCTCCGAGCTATACCCCCAGTCCAATTTTTTATTCTTTATTTTGAAACCGGGTCTCACTAAGTTGCGGAGTGCCTCACTAGGTAGCTGAGACTGGCCGCGAACCTGGGTCCTCCGGTCTCAGCCTCCCGAATGCTGGGATTATAAGCGTGCGCCACCATGCCCGGCTTTATTCTTTATTTTGAAACAGGGTCTCACTAAGTTGCGGAATGCCTCACTAGATAGCTGAGGCTGGCCTCGAACCCGGATCCTCCGGTCTCAGCCTCCCAAATGCTGGGATTACAAGCGTGCGCCACCAAGCCCGGCCGCATCAGTTCATTTAAAATGCATTGACTTGTCTCTCTACTCTACTAAGGCAAAAGAAAATCACCTGCAATATAAAGTACCAGCATCCCCTCCTTTTCTGGGTAAATTTAATTTTAAAGGGAGTATAACAAAAAATAAAGTAGGTAAGCAAATTGATGTTTCGATAGTTTAGAGATTTATTTTAGTCTATAACAAGGAACTGATAAAATCACACTGACCTCTGAAAATCATTCTTTAAAATGTTCCTTTTAATTAATTGCTATATAGTCCCTTCTGCCTCTTTCTGTTTCAAGCCTTAGGATAGTAACAAAGAAATCTTTTTCTTGGAGAGTTTTAAGTTCCCTAAGTAACAAAAGTCTCAGTGGAATCCCCTCCTTTAAAGCTGTGGTAACAAGTGAGTGCTCACACTTGGAGGGTGGAGTAGGCCTTGGCTTCCCTCCTGGCTGGGAGGCCAGAGCCACCATGGAGGGCAGTGTCCAGGACCAGGAAGTGAGAGCACACACTTGGCGGCACTGCTGAGAGCATTCTGAGCCCTTGAGAAATCGTCTTTGTTTTTATAGAATTCTTTGCTGTTATAAAAACATTTGTTTTAATATATGATAAAAGCCGGGCATGGTAGCACACGCTTGTAATCTGAGTACTTGGGAGGCTGAGACAAGAGGGTCCGGGTTCACGGCCAGCCTCATCTACTTAGTGAGACACTCTACAACTTAGTGAGACCCTGTTTCAAAATAAAGAATAAAAAATAGGACTGGGGGTGTAGCTTGGAGGTAGAATGCCCCTGAGTTCAATCCCCAGTACCCCCCCACACCAAAATAATAATAATAATAATAATAATAATAATAATATATGATAAAAATTCCCTAGAAGTATTTTTTTAGAGGCCAGCTATTAAAAGTTTTTAACAGGCAAAAAGTTGCCTTTTATAGAGTTGGTTTTTTTGTTTTGTTTTGTTTTTGTTTTTGTGGTACTGGGGATTGAACTCAGGGGCATTCTACCTCTGAGCTATACCCCGACCCCTATTTTTTATTCTTTATTTTGAAACTGGGTCTCACTAAGTTGCGGAGTGCCTCACTAGGTAGCTGAGGCTGGCCTTGAACCCAGATCCTCTAGTCTCAGCCTCCCAAATGCTGGGATTACAAGCGTGGGCCACCACGCCCGGCTTATAGAGTTTTAATTGCATGGTTGTATGTACACATGTGTTTCTTTTCTCTTGCATCCTCCTTGCCCAGTGAAGCTGTTTGAAGTCATTGAAACTGAAAAAACACTCTACTTAATCATGGAGTATGCAAGTGGAGGTAAGAATGTTTATGTATATTGAAGGTTTTTCTTCTCTTTCAAAAGAATGCACAAGCATACTGCCCAAATGGGTGATTGCGAAGATTTAATATCCAGACTTACAGTACTCCAGGAGGAGTCAGAAAAGCTGACGCAGCAGTGTCACAGCATTGTTAGTTGATGAGAGCCAAGTTCTCCGATTTTTGTATTATGGTGAAATAACATCATGTAAAGTTGACCATTCTGTTTTCAAGTGTACAGACACTAAGCACATTCACATTATTGTCCAGCTCACCCTCACCATGATCCATCTTCCCACATTGCAGCTGTGAAGCTGTGCACCCAGTAAACCCTAATGGCCCCTTTCCCTCTTCTTCACTCGGAGCACACACCATTCTACGTTCTGCCCCTGTAAATTTGACTGCTCTAGTGTCTTCAAAGTTATCTGACTTGTGTTATGTATTGGAATTTCCATCCTCTTTAAGTGTGTGTGTCTGTTCATTTTGTTTATCCCAAGTATTTGATTTTTTAATGTATTAGTGTATTGGGAGGGAAATGTGTACTACATATTGGATGCTTCTCTTTATCCTTTTTTTTTTTTTTTTTTTTTTTTTTTTTTTTTTTTTTTTTTTTTTTTTTTTTTTTTTTTTTTGGTGGAACTGGAGGTTGAACCCAGGGACAACAGTCTACCTCTGAGCTACACCCCCAGCCCTGTTTTTCTTTATTTTCAAATGGAGTCTTACTGAGTTGTGGAGGACCTCACTAAATAGCTGAGGCTGGCCACAAATCTGCGATCCTCCTTGACTCAGTCTCCCATGTACTGGGACTACAAGCATGTGCCACCACACCTGTAGCTGCCAACCTTTTTGAGGTTGGCTGGGCTTGTGGGACTTCATGTGAGTTTCACTGACTGTGGAGAGCAGGAACTTTCGTATTCATCTTTTTTTCTTGGCAGGGGGAGGGGGGCACACTGGGAAGTGAAGCCAGGGTCATTCTACCTCTAAGCTACATCCCAGCCTTGTTTTGGCCTTGTTGTTGTTTGTTCTCTTTGTTTTAAACAGGTTCTCACTAGGTTAATGAGTCTCATGATTTCTGAGGTTGTCCTCGAGCCTGTGGTCCTCCTGTCTCAGCCTCCCAAGTACTGGGATTACAAGTGTGCGCCACCACACTCAGCTCCTGTTCATCTTTTCTGATTTCCATGCCTGTGTGGAGGAACTTAGCAGATACCTGAAATTATAAAGTCATATGGAAATATTTTTGCCCATCCATTTAAAAAAATTATTTTTTCAGAGCTAGGGTTAAGAGTTAAAAAGTCAGAGATAAGCTGGGCATGGTGGCGCATGCTTGTAATCCCAGTACTTGGGAGGCTGAGACCGGAGGAACCAGGTTCACAGCCAGCCTCAGCTACTTAGGCCCTCTGCAACTTAGTGAGACACTGTTTCAAAAAACAGAATAAAAAATAGGACTGGGAGTGTAGCTCAGGGGCAGAATGCCCCTGGGTTCAATCCTCAGTACTGCAAAAAAAAAAAAAAAAAAAAAGACATATTAATATATAGTTTACAGTGGCTTTTTTGGGGGGTGGGAGCGGTGCTGGGGATGGAACCCAGGGCCTTTTACATTTTAGGTAAGCACTTTACCACTGAGCTATATCCTCGGTCCTAGGATGGTTTTTTATTTTATTTTTCTTTGTTAGTTTTTGTGGTACTAGGGATTGAACCCAGGGGCATTTTACCTCTGAGCTGCACCTCCAGCACTATTTTATTTTTATTTTGAAACAGGGTCTCACTAGGTTGATTATAAGTGCGAACCATCACGCCAGCCTAGAATGGCTTTTTAAATCTCACAATATTTTAGTTGAATACTGTCCCTAAATTGATTGAGGTCCATTTTTCTTGTTTGTATAAAGTACACATTTTTTTCCCCCAAAAGCATCATCTATCTACTTTGTAAATGAGGATTGTTTTCTGTGAATTGCGGAGGTGGTATCTCCTTATTCTACACCAAGGAGCAGTTAGCACCACTACTGATTTCCTGAGGTGTCCCGTCTCACCCAAGGAGTTAACATTGTGTGGATTACACCTAGATGTCTAGCAGTGAGCTCTGCTTGTGTTGCCCACTTTGTATCCTGAGCTGCAGTGCTCACCACCACTGAGAATCCCACTCTCAGCCAAGCCTGGTGGCACATGCCTGTAATCCTAGTACTTGGGAGGGTGAGACAGGAGGATTGCGGGTTCAAGGACAGCCTCAGCAAGAGGTGAGACTGTCATCAACCTAGCCAGATCCTGTTCCAAATTAGAAATAAAATTGGAGCCGGGCGTGGTGGTACACGCTTGTAACCCCAGCATTCGAGAGGCTGAGACTAGAGGATCCTGGTTCGAAACCAACCTCAGCTACCTAGTGAGGCACCCCGCAACTTAGTGAGACCTGGTTTCAAAATAAAGAATAAAAAATAAGGCTGGGGGTGTAGCTTGGAGGTAGAATGACCCTGGGTTCTGTCCCCAGTACCGGAAAAAAAAAAAAAAAAATTGGGCTGGCGGTATAGCAATCCCCAGTAACACACACACACACACACACACACACACACACTCTCTCTCTCTCTCTCTGTCTCTCTCTCTCTCTCTCTCTCTCTCTCTCTCTGTCTCTCTCTCTCTCTCTCTCTCTCTGTCTCTCTCTCTCTCTCTCCCACTCAACCCAGCCACTGTCATGCTTGGCTTGATGATTACACAACTCAGCCAGCTGGTCCTCTGTCCTTTCCACTTACCCAGTGCCTTCCCCTTGTGTTTTCTTTTCTTATTTGGGGGTTGGGGGTGGGGGTGGGAGGATACTGGGGATTGAACCCAGGGGCATTCTACCACTGAGCTACATTCCCAGCCTTACTTCATTTTTTATTTTGAAACAGGGTCTCACTAAGTTGTAGAGGCTGGCCACAAGTCTGCAGTCCTCCTGTCTCAGCCTCCGAAGTACAAGAATTACAGACATGGGCTATGCCCAGCTGTTTCTTGTTTTATTCAAGCCAGAATCCTCACCAAACCTTTAGGACTCTTTGGGACCTCAGCGACCACCCTGTGCCCCTTGTTCACGTCTCTCCTGCCTCATGGCTGCCTTGCTGTTTTTCTTACTTCCTGTAGACTCTCACTTCAGATAATTACATTGTCCACCTCCTGAGGTGGTCATTAAAGCACAAGCAAGTACATAGCCACATGTCCCCTTAAAGCACTCACAGTCCTCTCCCATACTGTGCACATGTTTGTTCATTGTCTGTCTCCCCCTAAATAGTGGCTGGCAGTTATTAGGCACTCAGTAAATATTTGTTAAATGAATGAATATACTCAGAAAATGCTTTGTGGTCATAATCTTACAAGAAGAACCTCTTTTAACTCAAATAGCTTAATCCATTCTACCTATTCATTTTCATTGTTCAATTTTTATTAAAGCATACTAGAAACATATACCCGGTATACTGAAAGTTGTACAACTTAAGCATGTGAAAGTTTAATTTTAAGATTTTTCTCTAGCTCAAAAGATTTTATTGGAGCCAGGCGTGGTGGCACACCCTTGTAATCCCAGCATTTGGGAGGCTGAGACTGGAGGATCTGGGTTCCCGGCCAGCCTCAGCTACCTAGTGAGGCACTCCGCAACTTAGTGAGATCCTATTTCAAAATAAAGAATAAAAAATAGGGCTAGGGGTATAGCTTGGCGGTAGATTGCCCCTCAGTTCAATCCCCAGTACCGCAAAAAAAAAAAAAAAAAAAAAAGATTTTATTCGTGAATTTCAATGCCTACAGTTATCCTTGAGTTTAGCTTAATTCAAATTCCATATCTTTTTGGCTAACTTCATACTTGTACTTAAAAATAAAAATTAGAAGATTACAAGCCAGGCATGGTGGTACACACTTATAATCCCATTACTTGGGAGGCTGAGATAGGAGGATCCGGGTTCGTGGCCAGTCTCAGCTACTTAGTGAGGCCCTCTATAACTTAATGAGACCCTGTTTCAAAAAATAAAGAATAAAAAATAGGGATGGGGTTGTAGCTCGGAGGTAGAATGCCCCTGAGTTCAATCCCCAGTACCACTAAAAAATTAAAAAAGGATTGCTAAAAATAAATACCATCTAAGCCGGGCGTGGTGGCGCACGTTTGTGAGGCTGATACCAGATCCCGGTTCGAGGCCAGCCTCAGCTACCTAGTGAAGCACTCCGCAACTTAGTGAGACCTGGTTTCAAAATAAAGAATAAAAAATAGGGCTGGGGGTATAACTCGAAGGTAGAATGCCCCTGAGTTCAATTCCCAGTACCACAAAAAATAAAAATAAAAAAAATAAATACCATCTAGTTTTTTGTGTGTGTGTGTTTTGTTTTTTGCAGTACTGGGGATTGAACCCAGGGGCATTCTACCTTCGAGCTACACCCTTAGCCTGTTTTATATTCTTTTTTTTTTTTTTTTTTGCGGTACTGGAGATTGAACTCAGGGGCATTCTACCTCCGAGCTATACCTCCAGTCCTATTTTTTTTATTCTTTATTTTGAAACCGGGTCTCACTAAGTTGCAGAGTGCCTCACTAGATAGCTGAGGCTGGCCGTGAATCTGGATCCTCCGGTCTCAGCCTCCCGAATGCTGGGATTACAAGCGTGCGCCACCACGCCCGGCTTCTGTTTTATATTCTTTATTTTGAAATAGGGTCTCACTAAGTTGCAGAGGGCCTCACTAAGTAGCTGAGACTGGCCACGAACTCCGATCCTCCTATCTCAGGCTCCCAAGTACTGGGATTACAAATGTGTGTCACCATGCCCGGCTAGTAAATACACATCAGTTTATGGAAAAATTAATGCTCAGAAGTAAAATTTTTGCTTTTATTTCTCTTGATTATAGGTGAAGTATTTGACTACTTGGTTGCACATGGACGAATGAAGGAAAAAGAAGCAAGAGCTAAGTTTAGACAGGTATGAGTTAACATGTCTTTAGTTTTTTAATTTAATAAAGTTACCTTGATAAATCCTGAAGCAAACAAGTGCTTGCCTCTCTGAATGCCCATAAGGCCGTTGGATGGAGCGGATGTGGCCCAGTGAGTACCTTTCATGCCTGAGTCACTGTGCTCGAGGCCGCCATGTGTTCACTTCCAAGTTTTATAGTTGAGACATTAATCTTAACCTTAGCTTTTGACAGTTGAACCTTAAAAATCTAAAGCCTTAGCTGGGCATGATGGTGCAATCTGTAATCCTAGTACTTAGGGGAGGGTGAGACAGAAGAATAGCAGGTTCAAGGCCAGCCTTAGCATCTTAGCAAGACCCTGTTTCCAAATAAAAATAAAAAGGGCTGAGGGTGTAGCTCAGGGGTAGAATGCCCCTGGGTTCAATCCTCAGTGCCCAAAACAAAACAAAGAAAAACTAGAGCTTTCAAGGACATCTGTAATTGCATTAATTAAAACCATTTCATTTGGGCACAGTGGTGCATGCCTATGATTCCAGTGACTTGAAAGGCTGAGGCAGTAAGGTAACAAGTTCCAGACCAACCTGGGTAACTTAGTGAGACTCTCTCCCCCCAAAAACAAAATATTTTTTAAAAGCTGAGGATGTAACTCAGTAGTAGAGTGCCCCTGGGTTCAATCCCTAGTACTGCAGCGAGGCAGGGAAAAATTACCAAGTGTTCAGCAAGAAGAGTGTCTCAATCCCACAATTCACTCTTGGCTTTGTCCTGCATAAGCCAAGACCAAATATAACTTAATCTGAGAGTGGCTTTCTTTCTTGCCCTTTCTTTACCGCATGTGTGTGTGTGTGTTTCCGGTACTTGGGATTGAACTCAGGGGCATTCTACCTCCGAACTACACCCCCAGCCCTATTTTTTTTTTTTTTTTTTTTCGGTACCAGGGATTGAACTCAGGGGCATTTTACCTCCAAGCTATACCCCCAGCCCTATTTTTTTTTTATTCTTTATTTTGAAACCGAGTCTCACTAAGTTGCGGAGTGCCTCACTAGGTAGCTGAGGCTGGCCGCGAACCCGGATCCTCTGGTCTCAGCCTCCCGAATGCTGGATTACAAGCGTGCGCCACCACGCCCGGCTCTATTTTTTTTATTCTTTATTTTGAAACTGAGTCTCACTAAGTTGCGGAGTGCCTCACTAGGTAGCTGAGGCTGGCCGCAAACCCGGATCCTCCGGTCTTAGCCTCCCGAATG